>JASANH010000286.1:0-22067 GCA_030248295.1 Mesodorylaimus sp. YZB2_4 | reverse complement strand
CTGCAAGACCTTTGCCAGTCTATAAAGTTAAAGATGTGGCGGGTGAAGAAGTTAAAGGTAATAACAGCAACTCGTTTCTAGTACTAGCGTTCTCTCGAGAACTCCCTGTTTAGGTGTGTTTTATGAACACCAATTGCAAAAGGCGCAAGAACCTGAAGTGTTCAAAATAGACAAGATTCTACGCTGGAGGAAATTGCGTGACGGCAGGAAGCAAGCCCTGGTTCGATGGCTAGGCTATGGTCCAAAATTTGATCAGTGGGTTGAAGAGTCAGAGCTATTCAATGTATGAAAAGGCTCGGAATTCCAATTTTTAATCATTGCTAAAGATGGATGCTCCAGAGATTGGTAGCACGAGCGACAGAACTTCGTGGCATATCTTGGGGAAATCGATACCCAAACAGGAAGTTGTCTATATTTGTCAGGTTGTCCTGATTTACATTGTGGTCATTACATGTATCGTCAATTTGACACTGCAACGTGACGAAGGGAAAGTGTGGACTGCATTGCTCAGTTCGTGTTTGGGTTATCTGCTTCCGAATCCATCCATAAAACCATCCTTGAAATGAGCGACGACTTTTACTTAACTTTGCCCAGTAACACTGGCAACAATAGTCACGCCGCCAGTTTTCGTGTTACACTGCCAAAGCGAATTCAGCTGACTGGCGAATGGGAAGTGGCCCTGACAGAACTCATTTATCCACATTCGTGGTTTAACATCCGAGCCCCAGACAATATATTTTATGTTCTATTCAAAAGCGAAAACGATGGAGTAGCTCCAATCTCGCAGCCTCATATCACCTTGCGGTGCACAGTTCCCGAAGGCTACTATAACAAAGTGACCGATTTGTTTGAGACCATGGAAAAACAAATGAAAAAGCAGCACCCTTGGCTACCCGATCAACTGCCTGTAAAATTCCAGTTTGACGAAATCCTAAACCGAGTCACAATTTCTCTGACACACCCCGCTGATGATATTCAGTTATCCAAGGCAATGGCCTACATGTTTGGTTATGACGTGGACAGCTTTGAGGACATTTCGGATGACCCCGGCCTGGCACCACACCCACCCGATATGAGAGCTGGTGTTGTCAGTCTTTACGTCTACTCTGACTTGGTCGAGCATACTATTGTGGGTGACACAGTGGCGCCCCTCTTACGCACAGTGGCAGTGCAAAGCAACTTTGGCGATATCGTGGACAAAGTTTTCCAGGTTCCTCATTATGTGCCTGTTCTGAAAAAGGACTTTGACACGACAGAAATCGAAATAAAGACGGATCAAAATCGTGTTTTGGACATTCAGTTCGGCAAGACTATTGTCAAACTACACTTCCGTCGCCGCAGAGCAGGAATTTTTCTATAAATTTTGTGGTTTACTGGTGCTTTATTATTGTTGCTCATTGCTGTAGCAGAGAGCAGCTGGAAATCATGAATTACGACAATCCTGCCTTTTGGTTGGCTTATTATCGTCAGCAAGCTGTGCAAAGCGGTCACGGGTTGGATGGATTCCGTGGATCAGCCTACCAACGTGGTGCTGGTCTGGGCAGCTGGTTCAAATCCCTCTTTAGCATGGCTGTACCAGTGCTGAAACAAGCTGCGAAAACTACAGCGAGGCGTGTGGGTAAGCAGGCGCTCTCAGCTATTGGACAAGTGGCTGCTGATGTATCGAGTGGAAAGGACTTCAAGGAATCATTGCTTAGTCGAGGCAAAGAAGCGGCATCGAATGTTCTGAATGAAACTGCTGCAAACGGATTCCAAAGTGGCAGTGGATTGGGTGTTAGGCCACTCAGAACAACTATTAGATTGCCTATAAAAAGGAAACCTAAATCAAGAAAGAACAGTGCGGTCAAGAGGCGTCGCCTAGTAAAGTCGGATATCTTTAGTCAATAAAACAGAATGAAGCGTTTTATCGATTCCCATTCTATGGCAAGCACCAAGAGTGAATTGGATTTATTTTCTATTCCGGCAACTCAGGTGGCTATTAAACGTTCATTTTGTGATGTTATCCACACGAGCAATCCAGTCACCAATGAGGGGCCTTATGAATTTCGTATTCCCGCTGATTCGAATTTTGTGCATTTGTGTAAGCATTATGTATATTTCCAACTGCGAATTGTCAGAGCTGACGGTGCTGCTGTTGGGGCGAATGATCCGAGGGTGGCACCCATAAACGCCATTGGTAAAACATTTTTCAAACAGGCCAAACTGTATTTGAATTCCAAGTTGATTTACGACAGCGGCGATAATTATCACTTGCGCGCCTACTTGGAAACTGAATTGAATTATGGTTCTGACGCGAAATCATCCTTTCTAAGCTCTGCTTTGTATGCGAAAGAAGCTGGTGCCAATGCTATAGTGAATTCTGAAAATAACCCTGGTTTTGACGAGCGGGCTAATCAATTCGCAAACAGTCAGTGGGTCGAAGTTATGGCCCCGCTGCACGTAGACCTTATGAATCAAGACCGCCTGCTATTGCCTCACACTGACATCCGAATTGAGCTGCACAGAAACAACGATCCATTGCTCTTGATGTGCTTTCAAGCTAACCCTCCCGCATATAAACTGGAAGTACGAGAAATGAAGATGATTGTTCAAAAAGTGGAGGTGCTGGAAAGCGTGCATCTGGCTTTGGAATCCACATTTTCACAATACACTGCCAAGTACCCATTGCGACGAGCCGTTGTCACCAGCTTACACGTGACTCAGCAAAGGCGTGTCACACCTACCAACAGCATTTTTCAAGGCCAGATACCCCGCCGAATGATCATTTGCTGCTGCGATCAGGATGCTTATCATGGCACTATTAATAAAAGTCCGTTTGTGTTTCAACCATACGCCATTCAGTCGATAAAAGTTACAGCTGGCGGACAAACATTCCCTGCTCATCCATTCCGCTTGGATTTTAACAATCATCATTTTCTGCAAGCGTACACTCAACTGTTTCAAGCTTTGGGCATAGCTAATGACAATCGTGGAAATGACATAACACGCGGGGACTTTGAAACTTCGCACTGCTTTTTTGCATTCGATTTAACCTCTGACTCGGATGACAGCGGACACTGGGATACCATAAAAGAAGGCACCACCTCAGTCGAGATTCAGTTTGGTCAGAACTTGCCTGCTGGCGGGGTTCAAGTTATAGTGTATGCTGAGTTTGATAATTTGTTGTCAATCGACCGAAACCGTGTGGCCCATTTTGATTACACTGCTTGAGCATGGATACTGTGGAGCTGACATACATTCTGAGCAAGGACCCTTTTACGAAACCGAACTTTGTTGGTGTTTTTCCTGCTGATCACCTGAAGTCTCTCACTGTTAAGACACGCCCCGCCTGTTTGGTTGTCAATACTGACCCTAGCTGGAAACCGGGCGCACATTGGCTGGCAATTTTTATTACGCACAACGGCCAATTAGAATTTTTTGATTCGTATGGACAGTATCCGCGCAATTACTCAATGGTATACGAATTTTTGAAGCAACAGGATGAATTTTGCAAACTGAACAGCACTCAATGGCAAGGCCCATCGTCAAGCACTTGTGGACAATTTTGCTTGTATTTTTTGTTGTGGAGATGTAGAGGTGTTAGTTTTGAAAAAATCATGCATGGGTTCAGTAGTAACCAAGATACAAATGATTTTCTGGTCACTACTTTTGTAAATGGATTGTTTGATAAGAGTACTTGTGTGTATGATGTCGATTATGTTGTCAACCAGTGCTGCAAGGCTAGACTTTGTTTGCATGGTCATTAAGCCTAATAAACATGAATAACTTGTACATGCATCCTGTGAATAAAGTGTACCCGGTACTTATTTCATATGATCAAATGTAAAAACGCAAGCACAGGCATAAAATTGCGGGATCACATCATGCAAGGCAAAGACAAACTAATGAGAGCAAAACTAAAATCAAATCAAACAAACTCCAAAAATTAAATCGAGCGAATGAATGCCATAAAACAAAAGTAGAAATAAGGCGATGAAAATTAGGCGCATTTCAAACCAAAAATCAGAGTACACAGCGAACGAAACCAAAAAAAGAAGTATTTAATAAGCTTACTCGCTTTCTTCTTCATCCCCACCCTCGGCTACGGCATCCTCAATCGCCATGATATAATACTCTTCCGCATCGAGTAATTCATTGAAGTCGTCGTCGTCCAACCCGGACTCGCTGGAATCATCCTCAGCTTCCAACACTACCACAAGACCCTGGTGAAATTTCACCATCATGCAGATGTTAGCAGGATGGTGATGGAGTTGAAATTCCATGCTCGATAGGTCAGGGTAGAGACCGCTGAACGGATTGATTTTGAGAACTAGTCCCCGGCCGGCTTGTTGGGCGTTGATAACAGCGTTGATTTGGGTGATCAACTGGCCTGTGATACCGTAGCAGTTGATCAGTTGCAGAATTTGAATGTTCGGATTGTCGGCGATAAAGTTGGCGATAGCGGCGTTGCCGAGCATGGTACAGCTGAGGGTAACCTCCGTAATCGCTGACGGTAAAAAATGAACCAGATTAGAGGCAGTTCGATTGAGGACGAGTGTCGAGCACTGTGAAAAGTGTTGAAGCAGTGGCATTACGTCAAAATTAGGCAGTAGTTGACCACCAATGGCGAGTCTTGTGGTGCTCGGATTGGTTCGGGTCAGAAGGACTTCTTGAATGGCAGGCGGCGGTTCATTGTGGATGGTGATACCTTCGGTCGACATCTTCGCCAACAACCGACGAAGAGCGTGGCTGGCTACCTCCGCTGCCGCCGACCTATAGTTGAAAACGATACAGGTGATGGGTATCGGTTGATTCCAAAAATAAGTAGCCTGGATTAGTCCCTGTTGCTTGTGGATTTCGAATTCAACTGGAACACCCCCATAGCGCAGACCAGGCACGCTGGAAATGCACAGATTCCACGATTTCAGTTGACCAAATAAGTTGGGAGAAGCCAATTGCAAAGCATCGCTAATACGTTTCGACACACGTTCCAGACGAAGCCGATCAGTAAGAGACAGGTACTGCATGATCAGCAGTATCAGTTCGACGGGGAGTTGGTCGATCATTTTTTTTTTTGAGAAAATCACCGAGTATACCGAAATGAGGAACAGAGATAGAGAGAGCTCCTTAAATAGGGTCTTCGCTCCGCTACCTCTGGATGTTTTCCCATCTAAGTCTCATCTTCCCATAACGCTTTTTTAAGCTGGTAAGTTGGCGCCTGTTAGATATTTTCGACTGTCTCCTATTTAAAATTCTGCGCTGCTTGTTAGCTGGATTGTTTCCCATTACGCTAAGGATGTGCGATCAACATGTCCAAAAGTCTGCTCCCAGACTCATTTTACTTTGCTGGCTATTTGGGGGTAAGCATGAGCTGATGCTCTGAACGATAAATAGCCAACTTTCTTTGTCCAGTATTCCCATTACTGGTCCGACCGTACAGTTTTGGTTCCCATTATGGTCATCTATGTATGTACGGCTCTCTGAATCGTGGTGCTTTCCCAAGACGGCTGGGGTAGCCATGTACCAGCTACCGCCAACCACCTTCTTCCTTGTATATGTCTAGTTATGTTTTTAGCCAGTTTCTGTATAGACGCCACACGAGCTGGCTTCATTACGTATGCGTGGTGTAGTTTTCCTAGCTTGGAAAAGGGAGGGAGGAAAAAGTAGGCGGAGTCGGCTGTCTGGAAAACGGGGGCAGTCTGGGTATACTGTACATTACATTGGCCTACCTATATCCCGTACAAGAGTATGTTTCGTACAAAGTATGTTTTGTACAGGGTATACTTTATACAGGGGTATGTTTTGTACAGGGGTATACTTTCTACAGGGGTATCTTAAAGCATTGCCTATACCCACGTGGTTAGACCATAGAGGGGGGATATACTACTCACATTCCGAGAAAATTTCTACAGATCTTACCAAGAAACACAAAATTGGACAGTTCGAGACGCTAAATAAAGTTTACAGCAATAACCTTGCGCGTATATATTTTCTACTAAACCAACTGTAGTCTACGAAAGGTGAAACATATGCGAATGTTTCAAAATTTTAGGATTTGTTTTTAACCATAAAATCAAATGCTGACCCTTCCAGGGCTGGTTAACTTCCCACACTTAGAGGCCCCTTGTCCGACAGTCCTCGAATTGAAATAGGTCCGCTGTACCTGCTTATGCATCCGCTTCCACCACCTGTAAGCTGCTTCTGTGGTCGATTGTTCAATAACTCTGTGTCGTTGAAAGCTTGAATGGCAGCAGTCTGTCAGAAACTGTCAAGAAGCCAATATTAATCCGATGAGATCCAATATTGATGGAATCTGACTAGACCCCCTCCGTTCCGTTGGTAACCTTGTACCATCGATTAAAATAACCATTCCGCCTCACTGATCACTGTGACAAAATGGCTTCCATCGCGAGATCTCAAATCGTGGAACTTCCAAAACAAATTGCAAGTTGTGCCTGATCGCTACTCCAACAGCAGCTACTCATAATCAGTTCGTTGAACCTCTGTGGCCAGTACAACATCAGGTCGGCAGTAATGTTCATTCCATGTACCAGCTTCACCCAGATCGAATTTACCTGCGACTTCGTGCCATGACCTCCTCATAAGTTGGCGGTACATCTTCGACATCAGCAGTAATAAGAATAGGCGCCCTTGGAATTCTATACTCTTGCTGTTGATGTTGCGGTAAATAACATGCCAATGAAACAGGGGATAAACCAAAGTCGGCTGCCAATGGTTGACCCCCGATTAATTCGTCGTTCGATAAACCTAAAAAATTCAAAAATTTAAGCCAATTTATTTTAAAAAGTTGATTTATTATCCTTACCTTCATTGTCCACATTTGTCACAGCATCTCTCATTTCACGTTTTTTCTTTTTGATAAAAAAGGCGCAACAACAAGCACCAAATACGTATAAAATGCCGAATGAAATGCCGATGGCGAATAGATAAGATCTAAACATAGATTGCACAGAAAGTTTGCTCTCAAGCCTAGTAGATTGGAGATAATCAGTTCCAACGCCTGATTCACTTACCCTACGGACGAATCAGCCATATAAATGAAACGAGTCGACTAGAAGTAAGTAAAATCTTTGGTTTTGCGAAGAATTCTACTGACATTCAGAAGGTCCGCAGCGACGACGCGGCGCGACATGGATGGCATAAAAGAAAACTGCAGGAAGCTAGGTGTGTTGTAATCACGCCTCCACCGCAGAAGAAAATGGGCAATATGCTTCCACTTTCTCGCCAGTGCTTGAGAACCGGTTCCTTTCGGGCAGGCGTAATGCCTTCCTCGAGCCTGGATGACCGTATCGATTAAGGACTAAAGAGGCAATAGCAGTGCGTTATTCCTGTGTTTGCTGATAGCGCGAAAGCTTTTATCTTTTATGTAGAAGAGAATGCAAAGCGAAACTTGGAGAATGGAAATTCTTGTCAGTGCTTCAAATTTTTATGGATTCAAGAGCATGGCCTACACATTCAGAGTCTCAGAGAGGCCACGGCCAGCTTAACCACATTATCAAACACAGCTATACATGTTTTACCCGCATTGGGGGTCGAAAACTCTGCTAGATGAGCACCTAGCGTGACAGCACACCTAACCCGCTGCTAGGCCCCTTCAAGCCATACGACGCCTGGTTGAGGTCCCCACTGAGCTGCTGATATTTCCTATAGTCAAAGTAAGCGCGCAACACGAATTACAAGAAAGTGCATTTCTTACAACCGCTTCGCCGTAATTAATTAAAGCTGGTGCTGATTTTTCACAGTCTCATCGTCAGTACGATAATAAGCAAGTTAGCATAGGTCAGTCTGCTTGATTTTACTGCGTTTCAAATCCCTTTTTTCAAAAGGGTCATGTCATGTCATGTCATACTTTATCCATAGCCTAGCACTATACACCGCACTCAAGAGCTAAGGAAAACATATTTAATAATCATTTTGTACCGAGACGGGAGTCGAACCCTCCCCTGTAAATGCGCACCCAGCGTGAGAGGCAGACGCCTCAACCCGCTACAGGCGCGTACGCAGGGGGTGCTTGGGGGCTTGGGGCCGCCACGACCCTGAAAAGTAAGGTAAACCTTTACAAACTTCGTGCAGTCCCGGCCTTGCGTTTGGTTGCATGTCCACTTGATACATTTTTGTGTTTTCGCAGCGCAAGATTAAAATTTTTCGCCCCCGGCGGGGCGGGAAGAAACCCCAGTGGCGGGCACAGCGGGTTGCAGCAGCCAACAGTCGCCTTTCAAACCAGAGAAGTGGCCAGAGCGAACACCTAGTTGATAACATTCAAGGTTTTTCCTTGCATATCGTTAGTACGGTATGCTGACATAGATGACACTCATTGCTTTTGTATGATCAAAAAAATTGTGCGCAGATTCTGGAAGGTCAGAATCCACGAAGAAGCCTTCAGCTTTTTGGCAGGGAGGTGGCTTGAGTTTTTGGCAAGCTTAAAGAAAGTGACTTCTTGACCTGAAGCAGGTTATTTACCGCCCTCGGATAGCGCCTTCGCGCCCTTGGATAGCGCGTTAGACGCTCATTTTGAACTACCAAACTGGACTTCATTTTCCATTTAGCCACATCCGTCTCCTGGACTTTGCGCGATGCACTAAATTGGCATATATGCGCAAAGTTTTCTTTGGCACTCCACGACCCCCAAATCCTGCGTACGCGCCTGCGCTAGGCAACGACCCCGGTTCGAGGGTCGAGACAATGAGAAAGTGGAAGAGGAAACAGGGAAATTTAGCCACCAAGGCGCTTTCATAGACCCTAACAGGGACCCGAACCTACACCTGCTGCACATTTGGCTTGGTAAAGTCATCCTTCGTCGGCTTAACGTTGGTGTTTTGTGGTCGGCCGAAGTAACACTGCCGCTCCTTGATGGCGCACGGTTGAAAATGGATGGCATTCTCAGAAAAAGTGGGTTTGGGTTTGACCAAAACAAAACATTCTTCTGCCATGAGTTTAAAATCATGATAGCTTAATGAATTAGAAAGTGTAAGGCGGCAAAACCAAAGCATGGTTCAATTTCTCCAGTCAGTGAAACATCTTGATGTTACCTACTCTTTATTTTTTGCCGCTGCTTTGTTCCTCATCTGACATACTGACTCATCAACAGAATTATAATAGTAGCGTACTAACTAAACGGACTGCACGAAACAGAGTCAAGTCGACTTTTGCTGATCTGATAATGATGGCCTATCATTGAGACGAATGTTCAAGATACGTCAGGAAACTCCATGGTGGCACAGAACTATCAAGGGCATTCGTGTGATATGGTGTAGCCGTCGGCCTTGAGTTGATTATCTATTGAAAGCAAACATGAAAGCAGAACCGGATCTTACTGCATCAGAACAGTCGATTTCAAGCCCTCCATCGATTCAACATGATTGTATGCACGGCTTGCGTGCAGAAAGCCAGCTTGCGTATCAGAATAACTGTGCGACAGAATTTCACCCACGTCAGGTAACGAGAGCCATGCATTAATGGGCATAGCGAGAACTTGTGGCATTGGAAACAAAAAAATTCAAATACCAAGCAAAATGCCCTTGATGTATCATAAAATTAAAAATTTTCAGAACGGGATTCATACTGGGTGCAACATTTAAAAAATAACTTTTGGATCCAAACCACCACTGGAGGAAGATCGCATACGAAGTCACACCTGTTTCTTATGCAGGCAAGAAAAACACATGCAAACACGCGCACTAGGCAAATTAAACACAAAGCATTAACCCCCCAGCGGGGTCGAACCCCTCCCTTCCTGAACACTTATCGCCAGCTGTATATTCCTGTTACCAAGCCGCCACGACACAGGCGCAGTGAGGATACTGAATCCAGAATACAGGGATCACACAAGTTCTCCTTTGGGACTTCTTCCCATTTTTGGATCCATTCCTTTCTCCTGTGCTCGCATCACCTCTTCGTAGGAGGGCGGTGCGTCTAAAAATGCGCTCTGTACTTGCTGGTTATCTTCCGACACCGATGTTAGAACTCGTGAGCGTAAAAATAGCGACCCATCGGCCGACAAATCCGACTGGTGCCGTCCAATTGGAACAGATGCCAAATGACGCGATACACCAATATGTGGCCATATAAGTCTCGTAGACGGGTCAGAATCTAAAAAAACATTTTCCATCTGGCAGCTGTGGGCGGTAGTGTATGTAGACACTGGATCAGGTCGGGTTGAACCCGACCCAACCCGAAAGTCCCTGACCCGAAATTTCGGGTCGGGTTTACCCGAACTCGCTATAGCAGCTGAAGTTCCTTGAGATAAAAACCTTGCACAAATCCTCAGAACATGTGATGACTTTGCTGTAATGGTGACAGTGTGAAAAATGATGGAAACATTTCATTTTACGCACCCGAATTTTTATGTCTCGTTATCCCTAGTACACCTTTCACAACAGCATTCCTTCATATTTCCGACTTTAGTAGTCTAATTATTTGAAAAATACCTTGGCAGATCTAAAAGCGACTAAAGTCTGTCCGCTATTTTTTTAGCTAGATTTAATCAATCCAAATAATAAAGACTATTTGCGTAATTTTTGGAATCAGAGACAGGCTATATGAGCTAAATATAGAAATACCTAAATAGATATTAGCCCACCCAAGAGTATGCATCAAGTCTTCACAAAAGGTATACTGCTAACAAAGTCACATTGTGCTGGAGTCATGTACCTCCAGTCAGAACTCTGCTACTGATGGAGGAATGTAGGGTGCTTATGATTTTTTAACACAGCGAACTGTTTTGCAATGGTAAAATGGATGATGGTCGACGGGACTTAGTGCAAATGTTTTGTAGTGGGCTCAGACTGAATAGCAGAATTTTCCAGCCAGGTCCCAAGACTTTACTTGTCACATTCAGGAATCAAATGTGATTGTAGATAATCCAACGACCTGTTACCAAAGATTATCAAATCCTTCTTAGACTATGGCTAGTCCCACCCATTTATCAGAGTTGCTAAGATTGTTAATAGGAGCTCTGAGATACGGACCTTTCCTTATGCAGAAATCACTCAGAAAAATTGGTCATTGTCACATCTTACAATTTGTCTGACATTCTTGAAAGTTACGCAGAATTAAAACGTTGTAATTAGACCCCGGATCGGGTCAGGTACATTCGGGTCGGGTCGGGTCGGGTCGGGTCGGGTCAGTAAAATTTCGGGTCGGGTCGGGTCAAAATCGGGTCGGGTCACTATTTTGAAAGATCGAGTCAAACGGGTCAAAAATACAGAAATTTTGCAAGTTACTACCATTAGCAACTAAAGAAACCTTTTCATAGTTGTTCGGCTCCAGTATATGCTTCATGAATGCATGCACAAAGTCTTTCATCCCACGTTCTCATTCTGCGTAACTTCCGAGAATGTCAGACAAATTGTAAGCTGTGCGAATGACCAATTTTTCTGAGTAATATCTGCAAAGGGAAGGCTCCATATGTGGAAGTTCTCATAAAACATTCTTTTCAACTCTGATGAATGAGTGGGACTAGCCATACTCTAACATAAGAAGGAATTCATAACTTTTAGCAGGATGTAGGGGTATCTATGTACAATCACATTTGATTCCTGAATATGACATAACTTCATGGGTATACCTGGCTGGAAGAGCAGGTCTGTACCCAAACACCAAATATGGATCACTAATAGCCCCCTCGACCACCATCCATGTTACCATTGCAGAACAGTTTGCTGTGTTCAAAAGTAATGGGAATGCACACATTCCCCCATCAGTGGATGTTCTGACAGGAGCTAGTGTCCAGCACAATATGACTTTGCGAGCATTATCTTTTGTGAAGACTAGATGCAACTCTAGCCTGGGGCTCATATATATTTCGGTATTTCTTTGTTTAACCAAGGATAAGCTGTCTCAGACTCCGAAAGTTATGACAGAGTTGTCTCTATTTTTCACGCCCATTATTCGGATTGGTTAAATCTTGTCTCTAGTGGACAGACCCTAGTCGCTTTTAGATCCGAGGTTTTTAAAACATGACTTGACCACCCTGGTGGGAAATATGGAGGAACGTTATTGCATTTACTAAGGATAACTAGGGAATAACAAAAGATGAAAACTCGCGTGCGTTAGATGTCTCCATCTCGTATTTTCTCAGTCACCTTTACACCATCGCCACCACCTTCTGAGCATTTGTGAATGGTTTTTATCGCGAGCAACTTCAACTACTTATAACGAATTCGGGTCAACCCGACCCGAAATTTCGGGTCAGGGTTTCGGGTCGGGCCCGACCCGACCCGACCCGTCGGGCTTAACCCGACCTTATCAGTGTGTCTAGTTGTAATGCGAGGCTCTATAACATACATGAGGCAAATCCCGCAAATCCTGGAGTTAAACAGATATGAAAAGGTTTTTGTAACTGCAGAGAGTAGAAACTAGCAAAACTGTTGTATTTTTGACCCGTTCGACCCGATCTGTCAAAAGAGTGACCCGACCCGACCCGAAATTTAGCTGACCCGAACCGACCCGACCCGACTCGATCCGGGGTCGAACTGTATGCACACCCACATGTGTGTGCATACTATATTATGTGTGCATGATTTATTTTATATGGTCGCACAATATTTATATGCACTGTAGGCATGTTATTTGGAAACTTCAATGATGAAATACAGTACATAAAACTTTAGTTCTGCTCGGAGAAATTTTCTCTCCAATTTCCCTCGACTTGAATGCGTTTGAAATAAATTCTCTGATATATTATTTGAATTTTAAGTACCTGTGAAAACCCAAGTAGGGTCAAAAAAGTGACGCGTACACACGTTCTTCTGCACACTTGCCTGGTGCATCTGAGCTGATGGGCCTACCTGGCAGCATTGGCGCGTCAGGACTGCGTCTTCTGATTGATCTCCGCTGCTTGAAACAGAAGCTCAAAATCATAGCAACTACGAAAATACCAATAAATATTCCAACCGGCAATGCGTACCTGAAAAGCAAAGAAGGCTGTACATTTTGGATTAAAAATATCAATTTTGAGCCAAAGCACGGTACCCAGTGTCAGATGTGGATCGGGTCAATTGAGTCGATGTGCTCGTTTGGACATCATGTGGTTGACGCGTAGGTGGTATAGAAATTTCACAGAATCGGCCACTATAATATCGTTTACACACGCATCGGTCGCCAACCAATTTCCCATTTATCCCGCACGAACAGGATGGAATGTCAGTTATCCGAGGGAGGTTGACATTGACACTACACGTTTCGTACTCACGCCCGTTGACACGACAATAAAAAACCTCACCAATTCTGCAAACGCTTCTCTCACAGAGATAGCCAGCACGTAATGGGTTTTTGCAGACGCAGTCAATTCCAAGAAATTTAGGACAAATAATATCACATATTCCCGGGTTTTGATCAAATGCTAGCTGATTACATAAGCACATTTTCTCACCTTTATGCCATTGTCTTTTAGCTCCAGCGTGAGCCAGTCCTTCTTCACTGCACGTTTGGTCGCGGGCGTCCGCAGAGGTAACATCCATGTTTGGTGCATGCAAAGTCGACTTCATGCGCTCGAGGCAGAAATGAAAAGTCCTTTTGGCAGGTTCGTCTCTCCTGACCGTCGTTGTATTCGATTCTTCGCCAAAGAAACCAGTCGAGAGTGTTGACTAAAGTATATGCTGCACCTTTTCTAAAGCCTGCACCCACACGCTAGCGACGCAGACCTTACTGTACAGCCTGATGTCCTCATTCGTGCACTGCTCATTGACAAGTGAGCGAGAGTTTATGGGCCATTCCAAAATGCGGTTAACGCAGCCATGAAACCGATCAGAGT
Organism: Mesodorylaimus sp. YZB2_4; assembly: GCA_030248295.1. Lineage (NCBI taxonomy): Eukaryota > Metazoa > Nematoda > Enoplea > Dorylaimida > Dorylaimidae > Mesodorylaimus > Mesodorylaimus sp. YZB2_4. The sequence continues at coordinate 8,314 of JASANH010000286.1, read as the reverse complement.
CAGTTGCATGGCAAGTTTTCTGCAGGATCAGTTCTTCAGCGCTTTCGAGCACATTTCTGTCGGAGAAGACCAGCGAAGAAAGTGTTGCAGTGTTCGCACGCAACTTGGAACAAAAATCATCAAGAACCATTGCAAGATTTGCACTAACACTGCCCAATCTTGTTCGCAGGCAGAAATGTGCGCAAGTGCCATTAAAAAAATTGCCTGACAGCCCAGAAAAAAGTCTCTTTAGAGTGCTTCCTCTAGAGTTGATGCCGCTCTGGGGCGGCTTAGCGCACTTGGTATTACAATCAGTGGACCTCGGGGCTATGAGAGTGGTAGCTAACCCAAATTAGTCGTGATGTGGTCAAAGTACTGATAAAAAGTCAGGTATATTAGGATCATGTGATCCGAGGTTCACGCAGACGCGTGTTGGTATGTGCAGTGTCACGTAAGTCTGAATTCTTTTGCGACATTCAGTATCATCACTGATAGATCGATTCGCCCCAACGCATCCTCTCTATTCTATTTTGTTTTCTCGCTTGCGTCTGGCTTTTCATGGCAGGCCATGCAACGCACGTTGTTGTCGACGCAGCGAAGTTTCGAACTAACCCAGCAAATGCTTAATGATTCTAGCCGTAAATTTTGGGTTTTTGGTTCATTTCAGATCGCTTTTCTGGATGAGTTTGTGCCCATTCTTCGCGATTGGTCAACTTACCTGTTTGTTAATTACTAATTTGTTTACCTGTGCGTGTGCATTTATTCTAATTTTAGTCGTCTGGACTATACACTTCGTAGTGAGATCATGTTCATGTTTTACCACATCACCAAACGCTTATGCGCACTCGAGGGTGAAGGGACACATTTTACACGAAATGATTTACCGGCCGCGAGTCGAACACTAGCCCGTAACTGCGCACCCGGCGTGAGAGGCAGACGCCTAACCCACCAGGCCACGAGGCCGGTACCAGGCCACGAGTCTGCATGGATAGAAGACCGTGGATTTGTTTTATGCAAGGCCCATAAAGCAGCAAGGCTCCAAAGGCACTTTGTTGTGGCCGGTGTGGGCAGGTCTCACGCCGGATCGGTTCTATACGTTTAGGTTCGGTTCTAGCTAATCGGTTCGGTTCGGTTCTCGGTTCTTTCGGTTTCGGTTCAAATAGGGGCCATCCATAAAGGACGTCCACCAAAAAACGCATTTTTGACCCCTCCCCCTATCCACTTTCGATCCATTTCGCCTTGGTCCGCTGAAGTGGACGTCCCCCCTAAAAATGGACGTCCACTTCAGCGGACCCCCACCCCCTGCATAGCCAATATTCATTCTAAAAAATGCATTTATCCCAGCATCGACCAGTTGATAGAAGTTGATAGAAGCGGGTTGTTCACCGTTGCAAGTTTCTGCTATACTCATCCTGATCCTCGTTTTGGTCTGGCTACTGCGTAGTGTTGACAGCGGAGATGGCGGCGGTCAGCCGATAAGGCCGAACGTGTAAGCGGAAGGTGATCAACTGCGCACCGCATCTGAATCCTCGACCAAAGGCAGGGGGTCACAAGAGCCCTTACCTGTTGTTGAAAATGATAACGAAAGGGAGTGCGGACAGGAGGACGAAAACAATGACCGAAATGCAATGACCGAGAACAACGAAAACAATGCAATGACGGAAACCAATGAGCAAAACAATGATTGAAATGCAATGACCGAAAACAACGAAAACATGGACCACCAATACGAAGAATAGTCCCGCGCTGATCCCCCGCCCCCTTCAAATAGCGAGTAAGGACGAAGATTGGAAGACGACGCTGATGATGATGAGCAAGACGAATTGTAGAATAATCAGATAAAAAATTTCTCCCCAAAAATTGTTAAAAACGTGTTAGAAAGAGGGTAGCTTTTAGCTTTTGATGGAGAATTGAGTGCCGACTTTGTGTTCCAAAGTTTTTTGTCTAGTAGAGTATTAGTTCTTAGTACTGAAAACTTACCAGAATTTTCTGAGAAGTTTAGGCGTATGTTCTAATAACCATAGCATCAAAACCTTTGAAAACTAAAAGTATTTGGAATCAGCTGGCATGATCGGGTCTCACTGTTTGAGTTCTACTTAATTGATCTCAATGTCTTTTTGGGGTATACATACAGTACAGTGCAGTAGCTCCTACACTGTAATCAACCCAACGAGTACTTACAGTAGAAAGTCTTTTTTGACAGGATGCCTGGCCTGCTTATTCAGTAGATTGCATTTGCAGACAAATTTTGGACCAAAAATTAACTATTGATATATCTGGTCTAGATGACGTCGCTCTGGTAAACAATGCGCATACACCTCCTCCATAAACGTTTCCCCACCCATCTACTGTACTGTAAGTAATGCCCCATCGCTTGGAGGCAGTTGACAATAAGTTGATGATAAATACGTTCTCTTCAGTTAATGGATGCAATTATTCTATTCGCAATTGATAGATATTGTATTTCATGATTTTCCTAGTGTAAAACCGTTTTCCCGCCAATTTTAAGTTTAAGTTTCGGTTGCTCTTATTTTAAACCCGGAGCAATAGTTATTAGCCTCTAAAAATTCCAAGTTTCCATTTGGTTCTTTTCCTACAGTTTGGGTACTTGTAGCAAACGACGCGAACAGCTGAATGGCGGGCTGGCCGAATCCTGTCGGTTTTGAAAAGCTGAGACTGATAACTCGTTTGACTCCAGTCTCTCTATTCGACGGCACCTCGATGGTAGCAAGTTCAATTTGGATTCATGGTTCTCAAACCGACCTCAGCAGAAATCGAACCCACGACGAGCACAGCTACTTGCTACCAAAAAAGCATTAAGCATGAGCATGACGCCAGCTAGAACAAATGATGAACTCGCTCAGACAGCTCACTCACTCCCTCTCCTAGCTAGAGCAAGTAGCGACATCACTCTTGCACCACTACCAGCTAAAAAAAGCGGGAAACTCACTAACCCAGCTGGGACAGAGAATAAACTTACTCCTGCACCCCACTCACACTCTCCCGGTTGATACAAAGGTCTACGTCACTCCTGCACTTCAATCAAACAGAAGATGTCTCAGGCAGCTCACTTACTTTCTCTCCTACTTAATCAAGGGGCGACCAAACTCCTGAACCACACTTAAAAATTCTCTAGCTAGATGAGTGCAAAACTCACTCACCCGATTACTCCCTAACCCAGCTAGAACAAAGGGCGATCTTACTCCTGCTCTTCACTCACGCACTTTCCCAGCTAGAATGAAGGAGAATCTCACTCAGACAGCTGACTTACGGTTTCTCCTTGCTTAAACAAGGGGCGAATGAAAAACTGTGATGCAGTGACAACCCAGTAGCTGGCACTTTACAGCAATTTACATTGCCGTCGGTCATGTATACTGAAGTTTTCTCTCTCCGACAACAGACAGTTTATCATGAACGTAAATCGGAAAATATTGATCATTGATCAATAGACGTAGGAAAACTCTTTTATGGGGACAGTACATACATTATGTAGGTACAGTATATGAGAAATGAAAGAAGAGTTGAGCTTTACATTTTCTGGAATACTGCACATTGTGCTGCTTGTACAGTAAACTCCCTGTAGTCTTATCGTTAGTGTGCGTTCACCTGAAATGCATGCATCCTGGATGCACGTGAGTAACGTGAAACCCGCAAACAGAGCAGGTGGAGGCTGACATGGATTCCCATGGGAAGCTTGGAAAACAGAAGCATTTCCACACGGATCCACGCTAAAAGCCAAAATCTGGGCTCGATATCTTTCTGTAAATTGAAGTTAGGTTATCCTTCTAGTTTTCACATTGAACCATTTTTAAGCATCATTTTTTCAGTCTGCTAGCTCGTCGACCGATATCGATTATTCCACATTGCCTTATCGAGTGCTGCACCAACCGAGTTCTTCCTCCTGAATACAATCGTATTCTTCGATCAGTTGCGATCTCCGAACATTGCAAATTCTGGCACCTTAGCTTGGTCCTAATACGAGGAGCGATAAAATATCAAATTAAGATAATAGTAAATTTGGCTGCAAGCTATTTTTCCGTTCCAGCTTACGAATTTCATTTTTGGATTAGCTCCAATCGGCGGCGGCATATACTAAATGTTATGCATGTCTGTCTTTGATGTCTTTGGTAGAGGAATATGCTTAAGCCCGCCTCCTTGCAGGCTGCATGCTAGTCTTCTGCACGTTACCTGCACAATACCTGACGATTGTACAAACCCTAATCAACACTAATATCGCTGGTTTTTATAGCTGTGCGGCTCCGCTGAATCAGATCAGATATTATTAAACTGGATTCAGATCGAATCTTATTGAATGGAATTGGATCAGAATTAGATTTTCACCTTTTTTTCAAGTAAAAATACCTGTAAGAGCTTTTTCAGCATAATTCAACCTCTCATTTAAGACAGCTTGAAGACACATTTATTCAAGCAGGCCTCGAAGAAGTTTGACGCCCGTCTGCTATTTGTGGAGGGGGCGCTCCAGAAGAAGAAAGTGTCATTCGGGCACAGCGGAAGGGCTCAGGACCAGCTCAGAAAGCAAAAAGAGAGGCATAAATGGCAGCACAAAGAGAAGCTAATAATCACGCAAGGTAAGGTAACCATAAGGCAAATGTTAGTTCCGTAGCCTATCGCTTAAAGGGGGTGCATATGGGGCCGAGGATAATACTACACACAAATGCCAATTTTACAGGTTTAATGCATTTATTTTCTATCTAAGATCTTCAGGGCACATGACTCAAGCCACTAGCAGCTTTTTAGGTTTTCTAACTACTTGCTGGAACACAAAAATGCATATTTCACGTACTGCGTTGTCAGTGTTGATCATGAAAAGACACCAGCACGCAATATAGTGCAATGTGTCGAGTGCTATGTGCAGCGGCGAGTGCTGTATTGTGCTCACCGTCGGTCCATTGACAATGAATTCCATTTTTTAGATGAATCCTATCTGATATGATGCTAGTCGATCTGTACAGTACTCTATAGCCAATACAAATTTGCTTTCAATAGAGTAGAGGCCCCCTTTATAGGAGCCCGCCCCAAATTCTACAATTTATTAGACAGTGAACAATCTGGAAATGCCTTCGAATGGACACGGGCGAGGGCGATTTAACGGTCAATGAGTTGGTGCTGCCAGTGGAGGAAATAAAATGCTTTACACAATCCTCACATTATTTGTCCATTTCGCATTATCCCTCCATGGCAACTTCCAGAAAACATGCATGTCATTACTTAATTAAAGTAGCCATCCGCCGCACCACGCAATGCCCCTCCAAAAATGTCAGTCCTAGCGCCCGCCTCCAGAATGGGCTAGAGTTACTGCTCAGTTCGATTCTGACAGCTCTATTGTTCTTTGAACCTTTGCACAGGCGGGGTCAACATAGTATTGAGGGTGGGTTCCCCTCAATAGTATGTACTGTAAGTATGCATGATTGGTATCCCTCACCCAGAACTGTACACAGCTTTTTAGGAACGGCTCTCATGTGTCCGCCGTGGTGTTAGGTTTCATCCGTGTTTCCATACATTTCAAGAACTTAGGCCAACGGTTCGTAAGTGCTCGGGCGAAAATGCATACACATCGCATATATGCACAGCGAGCAACCATTTTCAACTGGCCGCTGCTTTGTTAACTTTTCTAAAAAATTCATGGATAAAGGTCGTCGTCTGTCGCAGTGTTGCCTAGGCAACAAGTTTTTCTCCCTTCAAGAGTGGATACCATATTTGCTCGCACTCGTCACCAAAAAATTGATTTCGTCAGTGGTTTCCTCGCGAGGAGTGAGCCTAATTACAACCGTGCACGCTAACCTCGTAAGCATATAAGCTCGCTCATAGGTCGTACCTTGCCGAAACGGTCGTTCCATTATTTCGTTCCCGCACAGTAAAAAAATGAGTCCAGTCAATTCACTAAAATCGAAACCGAATTGCAACGATAAATTGTCGAAAGCTGGTGCTCAAAGGCAAACCATGGGCAAGGCTTGTTATTGTAATCAGGCCGCATTCGACGAGGAACCTGAAATATGCCAAGTCATTTGCCCAACGACAATGATGGGTGACGGGTGCGTATGCAAGAATGCATCGAGGGCCGGCTTCTTCTGCGATGAATTCGCTTGTAAGCTGACAGGAAATGTTTATTGTCGTTCATATGGTTCTGAACGTCGAGAGTGCAGAGAAAATGTGAATCACGCTAGATTTCGCGACATTCCTTTTTGTTCGTGCGGAACTGGAGGCTCGTTGGTCAATGGCCGGTGCGTATGCAAGCAATATTACAGCGGTCAGTTTTGCGAGAACTACCAGCCACCCCCATGGTCACCTTCTCCCATTCTTCCACCCACTACGCAGAAACCAGCTGGAATGTAAGTAAACACAAAATGCCGTAACTTTATTGATCGATGCACATTGGTACATTTGAATTTTTCGCTGATAACAAAAGGAACTGTCTTATTTCAGACCAAGCTATGCGCTACCAGTCGGAATCATAGCCAGTATTTTCATCGTAGCCATAGTCACAAGCCTTTGTTGCAAAAAACGCAAGTCGTACGCCAAAAAACACAGTCCCGACTCTCCTGCTCCAGCAGGTGAAGAATTGCGAGACTTCTTTTGTTCAAGAACTCACTTTCATCATTCTAGATCCTGATCAAGACGAAATTCCTGGATCCCCTGATGATCAACGGCGATCTTCAAGTGAGCGAGGCGTGATGGACGAATCCTCATTCCGCACCTCAGAACATCAAAACGGACGCCAAGCCCCATTATCCGCACCGGAGGAAGAGAAAGAAGACAGTAGTTTTATAGATCTACATTGACACGGGGATTAGGATGCAAGAGTCCAGTCATCTATGTGGGAAAAGGAACGTTGTAAATGAGAGTGCTTCGATACTTGCTCGCCTGTGCAGAGCAGGTCTCAATTTCGGAGTTCAGTAGATGCTACATATAGGAGGCATATTGGACTGGTATTTTTAATGGTGAATGTGAGTCAGAAAACGGACAAAACGGCTAGTTATATGTTACACGCTGTCCATAACTCTTCTTAGAATATGCTTTTGTAAAATGTAACATGTCACATTCTTTCACACGTCGTGTCTAAGATTTACAGCACCACGCAGCCAACAGCTAACACAGTGCAATGGGAAGGCTCGCTGAAAGAAATTGCGGTGTGTCATGTTACGAGTGAACGTCTGAGTGATGTATACACGATCAGCTCAATACCTGGTTGGCCGCTGAGATTTTTAAGCTTTGAAAAATCTTTACTGGTCCTTCTCTACTCAAGCAGCCCGTACAGCCACGGAGAAATACCTGGGACAGGTGATTTAGTCATTCAGATAGGGCACCTACACTATACGTTCCAAAATATACGCACCACGCGGATATGTGGCCGCATAATGACCAGACTGAGGCACGCACAAGGAGGCTCAACAGGAGACATGCCTGCGTGACCTCATAGCTCATCATCTAAATTATTTGCATTCGATTTTGCACTGCGAACATGAATCAAATGCCATCCTTTAATATGGCTTCCTATGAAATAATTTCGCTACCTGGAAAAACCTAGCAACGCCTCGTTGTAGACTTAAAAATACTGTATGTCTCCTGACAATGACTACCTGGCTCTGCTGCTAGTATCTGACTGTCTGACTTTGCATTGCTAGTAGCTAAGTTATGGCTAAAAGAACAGTTGTTGGTGTTGTCTGCATATCGATGGGCGTATTTGGGATCATCGAAAATGCCCTAGTGGCCTATTTTATAGCCAGCGACAAGGAGATGAGAAATCCGACCTAAATCTACATGATAAATCTTGCTTTATGCGACATGACCATTCTTGTTGGCTTGGCCATATACAGCGGACTCGTCCTTACATGGCCAGTACTATTATATTCTTATTCAAGCGCACATCAGGCAATGTCGTTTCTAACAGCGGCTGCTCTATCCGTTGTGTTGGCATCATTCAGCAGGTACATCCACTTGGCTAGGTCTCATATGGTTTCGACATATTTCACACGTCAGAATCTTATTATATCTGGCATCTCACGAATTGCATGTCGTTGCTTTACAATATGTTCGTCGGACTCGAAATCAAGTGACAGCATCGAGACCAGTGGCATTGTAAGGAGGGAATGAAGACCAAGTTATGCAAATGAGAGTGACCTCGTTGGATGTTAGGCCTGTTCGGTATCATTCGGTAATTGCTGTGTTAGGAACTGGTCTCCCTTTGTCTGATATGTGTTGTTTGTTTGTTTTGTGCCGGTGCACTTTTGCCCTTGGGTCGATGCTCGCTCTCTAATCAGTGTTATGCCTGCGTGTACTCGGTGCGGTTAAGTAATAACTCCTCTTCTATAAGACA
>JASANH010001318.1:0-22157 GCA_030248295.1 Mesodorylaimus sp. YZB2_4 | reverse complement strand
ACGGAGGAGAACAATAACCACTCCGCAAGCAAAACCCTAATTTTTGCAAAAGGAGTCCATAGCCACGTCTGGAAGGTAACACGGACTGACACGCCACCATAATAGCATTCAATTTTCTGAACTGAGGCCGCACAATTCATTGGATGGGATTTTTCGCTAAATTCATTTATTGCAATCCTCGTCTTCGTTTCTGGCGCCCTCGTCATCCAAGAATTCTGCCGCCATGTCGCTCGTACAATAATTTTCAGCCGGCACAAAATCGCTCTTAAAACTCATAATATCTAGGCGGCTATTTGCAATCGACGATACAGATACACTAGCGATAAAATAATTCACCATTTTACTTCAATAAGACAATTCATAGAGCAGCTCTCGTCAGATCTATTCCTCAGAAATTGACAAGGTAACATACGCGTATATGGCAAAACGAAAAAACAGACAAGCTCGTGTGCTCTAAAATATACTAAGAAAAGCGAAAAAAAACAAAGCTCCCAATTTTTCCTTACGACATCACTTATGAATCAGGGCGACTGCCTTTACTGGATTCTTCTTCGGTATCGGCGGAGTGAAAAGCAGTCGGCAGATGTCCTTGCAAATTTATCTGACTAAACTTCGAAGACGCCACGGACATGGCGAGCCCGAATGAGTTTTTAAAATGGGCCTATCTTTTATTACAACTAAAACGATAAAATATTAGCTTACCTGCTATTTGTTCTTGCTTTAGTGGGAAAACGACAAAAAAAATTCGTATCGTGTACGACGGGTCGGCCCCTTAGCTCACGTGCGTCGGAGGCGCACAGCCTAAATGACTGTCTTCTCCGTGGACCAGTTTTACTCGACGACCTTGTGGCTATTCTAATCCGTTTCCGTTTAAACAAGATAGCACTTGCGGCTGACATCGAGAAAGCATTTCTGCAGGTTAACCTCCAGGAATCAGAACGGGACGTGACACGATTTCTGTGGTTAAAAGACCCAACGGTTTCCTCGACGGACAACAACGTTCAAATCTACCGTTTCACCTGTGTGCCATTTGGTGTCGTATCGAGTCCATTCTTGCTAAATGCGACGATTGACCATCATTTGCGCAAAGAAAACAGTCCGATGGCCCTCAACATTCAACGAAATATTTAAGTTGGCCTGAGAAAAAGTTCAATTTTCGGCGATCGAAGACTTCGTATTCGGCAGTTGCGCGAAAAATGGGCAATCGTAATGATTCGAGCGTAGGCGTTCAATGTCAAAGGGATTTTGAAAGAATTTTTCGGGTATGGTGCCTTTTCGTTTTCTCTTCTTTTTCATGTTTTCCTTCTCGTTGTCCGGTTTTTTGTTTTCAATAATAACAAAACACTTATCCCCAAGTTATTTTTTGAATGTCTTAAAGTGTTCTTGAAAGCGGTTTCTAGAATAGAATTTTTCTCTTCTTTTTGCGATGTCGATTAAGATTCTCACTTTAAATGTTAGAGGGATGCGGGACCGAATCAAAAGGAAATTGATTTTTTCGTTTTTGAGAGACCAAAAAGTTGACATTGGGTTTCTGCAAGAAACGCATAGTTTGGAAGATGATTTTCGTTTCTGGAGGTCAAAATAGGGCGGTGACTGCCTTCTTTCTCATGGCTGTAATCACAGTTGCGGCGTTGGAATCTTCTTTAAACGTAATTCTGGAATATCTGTCCTCAACTCAAACCTAGATGAACATGGACGTTTTATTTATGCCCGTCTCTCTTTTTCGAACAAGATTTTTCATGTTGTGAATGTTTATGCTCCTGATTTTTCAAGTAATGCGCGTGTTGAGTTTTTTGAAATTATCAGCAGGGAAATTTTTCTTGATCTCATTTCGAGTGACTCGGACCCTATTTTCTTAGGAGGTGATTTTAATACTCACCTTCCTAAATTGGATAAATCTTCTTATGGGGATCACGCCTTTGTCGAAAAAGCTTGTGCTCAGAGACTTCTTCGTCGAAGCGCCGATTTTGATCTGGAAGATTCTTGGAGATCTCACCGAGGTAATGACCAGGGGTACACCCGTTTTTAAAGATCCCCGGTGGTGTTTTCCAAGATAGATTTTATCTTTACGTTCATAGACGTTCACGAGGCTCTTCTTGCTTTTCAAATCATCCCCACTCCCTTCTCGGATCATTGTTCCTACTCTTTTGAATGGAGCCCTTTCCGCTCCTTTTTCAACAAGGTCCCCTTATTGGAAGTTTAATATTTCCTTGCTTGGAGTCCGAGAGTATATCGGTCTCATCAAGCAAGAAATCATGGGCTTTAAAAAGGACTGTGGGACTCCCAAATCCTCACGTGAAATGAACCTCCTATTGACTAAATTACGAGGTGTTACAATTGATTTTTGTACGAATCGAAAACGGGTTCAGGAACAAGAACGAAAGGATCTAATAGCCAAATTAACTTTTTGTCAGAATTTCTTTTCGAAGCTCCTAATAATTTTCCCGATTTGGATCTGGTTCCCAGGATGAATCGTCTCGAGGCGTGTCGTTCCGATTTAAAGAAGCTTGATGAGTGCAGAGTTAAAGCAGCTATGGTTAGATCTAGAGTCAGATGGGCGGAGTCAGGTGAACGTAGTACTCGGTACTTTTTCCAGTTAGAAAAGACTCGATTAAAAAACACAGTTATCGAGTGCATCGAATTAAATGGCCGATTGATTGCGGATCAATATACAATAAAATCAGAAATCCGAACCTTTTTTTCTGACTTGTTTCTATCATCCAGGACTGAACAAATTATTCTACGAAATCACAACTTTTTTACAGGTCCTGAATTTCCTCGGCTCTCCGAAGCTCAGCGTTTACTGCTTTCCTCTCCTCTTTCTGATCAAGATTCTCTTCCTGCATTGCTCTCAATGTCTCGAAATGAATCTCCTGGGTTAAATGGCCTCCCACCAGAATTCTTTAAGAAGTTTTGGCTCGATTTGTCAGATGTCTTCCGTGCATCTTTTGATTATTCGCTCGAGCTGGTGAAACAGTCGGGTTCTCGTGCGTGGACACTGAACCAACTGCGCTATGGTGTAGAGGTTCGAACCCCGCAGCCCAGGTACCAGAATAGTTTATTCACACGAGTCCACTACGCTGGACCAGGGGGACTCACGTAGGAACAGAAGAGCCGGCTACAATCGTCGGGTCGTCGAGGAGTCTCACTGATCGAACTGATCTCTCCTGGCCAGGAGCAGAGCCTTTATATAGTCGGTGCTCGGGGTCCAGGAACTAGTCCTATCAATCCCTCGCATGTTAGGAAAACCAGTCAGCTCGGCCTCTTGGCCTCGCTCGACCCTGACCAGGGAGGAGGGAGACAAATAGTCTGTGCCTCGTGTGCACACTAGATGTCTTATGCAAATAGGATAACCACTGAAGGCACCTATTACACTGGGTATGTTGTCCACCGAACAGCGCAGGTCAGTAATCCGATTGATTCCTAAACCTGCTCCCCAGGAAGACAAATTCAAGTTTCAAAAAGCTCGTAGGCCCATTGTGCTCCTTAATATTGATCACAAAATTATATGGAAGGCTGTATTAAATCGTTTGTTGCAGGTTATATCTGATCTTATATCACCTGAGCAACTGGCCTATTTGAAGGGACGATTCATCTGCGAGCATATAAGAACCTTATCTGATCTAATCGACTCACTCGATTTCTGGAGGCGAAGGTTATATTGTTTTTTATGACTTCGAGAAAGCCTTTGATAGTATCGAATGGGATTTCATATACGTTGCCCTAGAAGCCATGAACTTTTCCCTAGTTTCATAAATTTGGTTCGACTCCTAAATTCACATATCTGCTGTTCAATAATTGTCAATTCAGATCTTACGGAGCCGTTCGAGTATGGCAGAGGCTGTCGTCAGCGAGATCCTTTATCAGCCTATCTTTTCATTAAATGTATGCAAGTTTTTGTCTCTTCTTACAAAACTAAATTGTCTTCTCCAGCCTTCAGTCTTGCTTCCTCAAAAATCCCCATTTTGTGTTTTGCAGATGATGCCGTTACTACTCATCGATCTTCCAGATCGATCCTCAGGAGTTTTCAACTTTTCCAAGAGTTCGGCAAACTTTCTGGGCTGACTCTTAATCCAAATAAATTTATAATCTTGCCTCTAAAGCAGGACCACCCCTCTGTTTTGGATGCTCTTGGTTGCCGCATTGAACGTGGAGCGGTGAAGTACTTGGGAGCTTGGCTAAATTGTGGTAATGAAGAAAATCAATATAAATTGAATTGAAAAACAAGAGTGGAAACTTATGACTTTCTTTTAAATCGGTGGAAACTACGTGGTCACAGTCTGATTGGACGTAATCTTATAGTTAAAACCTTATGCTTATCACAGCTTACCTATCCTTTTCAGTTTCTGGTTCCTGGTGAGTCTATTTTGCAACGTGACACGTCAAAAGATCGCGGGAAAAAGGTCGCACGACAAAAGGTCGCAACAAAAAGATCGCAAAGGCAAGAAGGTCGCACGACAAAAGATCGCAACAAAAAGATCGCAAAGGCAAGAAGGTCGCACGACAAAAGATCGCAACAAAAAGATCGCAAAGGCAAGAAGGTCGCACGACAAAAGATCGCAACTAAAAAGATCGCATATATTTTGCAAGCATATCAAAAATCTACAGAATTATTTATCTGGCGTTCTCCCCCGAAGGTTAAACGTGTTACGACAATCTCTCCTCTTCTCAGGGCGGCCTCAAAGTAATTGATATCCGTCTTTATGCTTCTAGTCCACGCATTGCCTGGTTAGCTCGGTTTTGCGCAGATCCAAATCTTCCTGGCCGGCGAGCCCATCTGAACAACCTTTTTCAATCCTTCGGAGGCGTCTTTTTCTTGGCCTGTAATTTCGACATGAAATATTTTCCAACTCGTTTTCCCATTTTCTATAAAGCTGCCCGAAATGATTGTTTTTCCCTTCCCAAAGGTCCGTTTCCTTTCCAAAATGTATCCAAATTGTCTCGAATTATCATTTGGCATAACAAGGATCTTTTGATTGGCAAAAGACCTTTCTTTTTTTTCGTCATGGGCTGAGTCAGGTATCTTCTACTGTATGTAGGTCAATTTTTCGACTCAAAGGGTTCTTTTCTATGTTTTGATACTTTTCGGGATCGCTTTAATCTTTATTCCCCCCTGGATTGGTTTCGCTCGGCTCAGGTTAGAGACTGCATCCCGGCTCACTGGCGCATTATGTTTCACGATCATTTTGATCAGATCCAGGATATTCAGTACTTGATTCCCCCTGCTCCTATTTTCTTCCACCCCACTTCCTCTTCTTATAAGCCATTATCAGGTTCTCGTAGTAAGATTTTCTATTCCCTACCCTCTAGTTCCGTGTATTCTCTTCCTACCTCTGAACGCTCATGGATACGAGATCTTGGTATTTCCGAAATAGTGCCCCTCTTTCGGCTATCACCTCGACTAAAATTACCCTCCTGGCACATAAGTTTCCAATGAAAAGTTTTGCATAGGCTGATTCCCACAAGTCGATTTTTATTCTTAAGCAAAATGAAACCATCTGGAACTTGTCCTCTGTGTGACGATTCACCTGATGATTTTGAGCATTGTTTCTTCTACTGTGTTTTCTCACGTGCATTGTGGGCAGATTTAGAAGATAAGTTACAGAGCGTAGGAGTAGATTTTTTTTGACGAAAGCGGATTGTCTCTTAGGCGCGCCAAATCAAAATATCCCTGTGAATTTAATGTTGTTATGGGCGAGAATCTTCATTTATAAGTGCCGCATGAAGAGTGTCAATCCATCAAGTCATGCAGTTTTTGCTTTCATACGATCTGAATTTTTCTTGTTTAGAGCTTTACAACGTAATCATCCAAATTTTGAAAATATGTTCAGGATACTTTTTGACATGATGGACATGTAAGGCCTGATGTTGAACTCGAGGATCTGACATGAACCAATCTGAGCTAACATCCCGGGTGCATGCGATCATGGGAAGCAGTGAAGTGCACTGTCTATTGCAGTCAACGCTTCGGCTGTAACCCACGATATATCCTCTCCTAGATGATAACCGGTGCGCTCAGAAGGGGGATTGGACTGTGAATCGGGTTTGGCAGACGGTTCCTTTTTTATGTTCCTTTTTGCTCAACAGTGCTTCGATTCGTGATTGTTCGGTTCACATCTCTAGCTATTTTGCCTTGCCGTACTCCTGCCGCCAATGTACTTTTTTTTTCTTGGGAAAAAAAACTTTAAATTTAAAAAAAAAGGACTTCCAGTGCACTACATGGCCGAACTCCGGAGATCGAAGGCTTTGCCAAGGAGGCAGATATTGAACGAGAGTACAATCGTCAAATCGGGAAATGACCAGTCTGACGTCATGGCGGCAAGACTGCGAGCACTGGAGGAGCGATTACAGTTGTTTCTCATTGTGTCTTTAAACGCCACCTTTGATCAGGTCTGCCGAGCCATCGAGAGGCTTCAGCAAATCGATTTGATCCTGGCTCGTTCTGATCCAACGCTTATCGCCAGACATATTTTAAATGATTCCAAGATTATGGCTTGTCTGAATGGCAAATTCCTGGAGGTGTGGCCATGTGTACCTGCTGAGGAGTACACGGTACGACCAATGGGGGATCAATGCACACAGTGGATTCCTTTGAATGTGACTCTAAGAGGGAAGACAATTGATGGATTCCTGGACCCTAAATCCTTAGTCGTTTACAAGATCTCTGCGCCCGCCGAATGCAACCTGGCTGAGGAGATGCACTTGCACGATGCCAACGGTGTCGCTTCTTTGTATTTCGCCTCAAAGGGAACAATAAGTCGTTTCACAGGTACTGTCACCCCCTTTTCACAGATCATTTCCCCCTTCTGGCTAATTTCACTCGTCTGATTCGTAAGCCACTGAATCTTTACACCCTGGACGAGATTAGGGCGCAAACAAGCCTCAACGACATTTTCAGTGTTCTTGACTCCAACAAGCGCATCCTTGACAAACTAGCTGATATCACCAACGACACCAATGACTTCCCGATCACTGATCGGGAAGTCATTGGTGATAGCGCCCAGACAACTTTTCTGAATTTCATGTTCATATTTGAATTTTTGGCAGCTGGAGAGTGTTGTGTTTAAAGACTGATATAAGTGTGGCTGGGTGTGTTTCTGAAAGCATGTGATCTTGGAATTGTGGACTGGGTGTTGAAAAGCATACAAGATTTTTTAAAGATGAAATGTGGAAAAGCATCGCGACAACAGGTCAGCTTTAAAAAAAGTTTTATTTTCTACTCGTGTGTTTCGAATTTTTGCACAGATGATGTGTTTTTGTGGTTGTGACTACGACTTAACATTGTGTTCTTGAGGTCGACTTTTTCTAGAAATGGCCCCGCCCAGGTCCGACAATGGGTTCACAGTTCGACCCAAAGCCAACCCAAAAATTTTCAAGTCGAACCCAGTTCAAACATTTTTTTAAAGTTAAACGCAACTCATTCTCTAGTGAACCCTAACTCATCCATAAAAACCCATATTTTTGAAAAAAACTGACTGAGACCCAAAAAACCACTCTTGTTCAGTGGAGTACATTGGTGTTGGTCCATTGCATCGAACTAGTGGAAATGTGCGAGCTGCCGATTACATCGATATTTTGGAGAAAAATTTGGTTCCGACGTTAAATAATCATCCTGGTGGCATTTTCCAGCAAGATAACGCGCCATGCCACACAGCAAAGTCGGTCAAGAAGTGGTTCGCGGATCGTAATGTCGATTGGATCGATAATTGGCCCCCTTAATCACCCGATATCAACCCGATCGAGAATTTATGGGATTATGTCGATCGAAAATTACGTAAAAATACTTACAAGAGTGCCGATGAGTTGTGGAATGCGATTAGAAGTATTTGGGAATCGATTCCAGTCGAATTTTGTCGGAATTTGGTCGACAGGGTTTACGGCGTTTCATAGAAGTCAAGGACAATTAAGGATGGCCGACAAAATATTGATCGATATGACGTGATTTTTTGTCAATTTCAAGAAATTTTTTTGTCTTGTTGGGCATTGAATTTTCGTTTTACTGATGTAAGTTTCATCTTAGTGTAACCATTTTGTGAAATAATGCAGGCACAAGAAATTGAATACATCAGGATGCATACGGAGTGGAACTTAATTTTGCGCACTAGTAGGTTATCAATATGACGCCTATTTTTGTGAAAATCATTTTATACTAACGATAAGCGACATGAGGGAAAGATATGCGTGCATAATGGCTTTACTCGAATGTCTTCCCTAAGAGAGAAGTTGTGAGGATAGTGGAAGAGTCTCCCCGCGCCCCCCCGGCTACATGCTACGTGTGGCACATTTTGACGCTGCACCTAATTCTCAAAGTTGACATTACGATATACACATTTTTGAGTACCTAGTCATGTGAGTCATGCCCCACTCGCATCCACTGTTCCTTTAAAAATATCTTCAGGGATACCGGAAGCAACTTATCTGGCGGGTGATAAACTGGCATGAGCTAATCTGCCTACACCTACCAATTCAGTTTCCGGACTCCTTTAAACGCAACCTGAGATCTGAGAAGCACCCTGGTCATATCTCAACGACCATTTTTCTCGAGTTGTAATCCTCGAATAACGGAAGCCTAGCTGATAGACTAGTTCCACCAGGGCGCTAATCTTACAAGCCCTGTTACTCACCTTCACCCGCCCAATTTGCCAAGCATTCCGGCCAAGTATTCTGGCCGTGCGATAAAATGTTTCAGGCACATGTTTCAGGCAACGTACTGTAACATGTGTCATGATAGCGTGTCTAGACAGTCATGGTGTCTTATGACTGGAATTCAATCAGCTGTCAAAGACGAGCCTTCCTCAAGTATTTAAGCGACTGACTGATCTTAGTTCGTCAATGTTCGAAAATGTCGACCCGTCGTCTCACTGTCGCCGATCCAAATGCTTGGTACTGTTCTATTTGTCCGGAAATTTTAAGTTATTTAAATCGCTCTCGGTATGTTCTGGCAAGTCGAATGTATATTACAGTACTTTACACTGTCCGCTCTTTTTTAGACATATCAAAACACACCGAACATGTTCCGGATGTGGTGAAGTTGTCGGCCCGCGCCACGTTTGTCAGTCGTTAAAGAATCAGGCCCAGTTTCACCCGCTGTACATTGATAAAGAACTCAAGATTTACGTTCTGTGCATCTTACCAGAAGAATGGCCCGCCAAGCAGGAAGAGGCCACTCATCCAACGATCACTCCAGGGATGCAGGAGCCTCCCACAATGGTCGTTGCTGGGGGAGAAAATGGAATCGATGTGGCTGGTACAAAAATTTTCCCAGTGTCTCACATCGACAATGTGAATCAAGTTCCATATTCTCCATCACTACAGCCTCCGTCGCAGGAGGAAATCAAGAAAAAGGGGGACGTTTCTGTGATGCAGAATAGTGGGGTGCGTAGAAATTCAATTCTAGCGAAGGTGTATTGTGACATGTTGTATTCTCACTTATGCCTATGTTGCTGCGGGAAAGAAGGGTGCGTAAAATGTACTAAAAGTGTTTTAGATTTTTCCGAAGGCTGTGTCACCAAGCTCAGTCACGAGAAGGAGGTTACGCGTGATGATATGGTTTTGTATATGCTTATGAATGCTTCTTCGATTCCTGCTTTTTAAAATAAAATGGAAGAGTTGGAGAATGTGTATAAAACTCCAAATTCAAAAGGTGCATTTGGTGGTCAAGACAAACTTGCACGTGTTGTACCCGGTTTGAGTCGTGAACGCGCAGCTGACTTCCTGACGACTCAAAAGTCGTATCAACTGACTAAAGCACCTCGTTTGAAATTTCCAACTAACCGAATTCATGCCCACAAAGTCAATAAAATTCATGAAGCTGATCTATCCGACTTGACAATTTACCAAGATGACAATGATAGATATAAATTTTTACTTTTCATCATTGATTTATTTTCAAAAGTACTTACAGTAATCCCGCTCAAGAATAAAAGTGAGCTTTAGACTCCAAATTCTTTCTGATAAATTTAAATTACCGTTTCGTACTTAAGGCAGTGATGCGATGCATGAGGCATTTGTGAAAGCTTACAGTGATCCAAAGAGTAGACCGTTGTATCTCCATACAGATAAGGGGGTAAGTTTAAAATACCTTTTTCTTTTCATTCTTGCGCACACATGAACATTTTAGACTGAATTTTACAATTCAAAAATGAAGAAGCTCTATAAAACTTTGGGTATTCTCTGTCACTATTCTACTTATTCAGAAAAGAAGGCATCCACAGTGGAGAGGGTAAGAGTGTGAAGCATGTTTCGACTTGTTCAGAAAACGCGTTGTCATAGGTTCAAAGAACATTCAAGTCAATGCTGATGCGCTATCTACTTGATCGAAAGACCGAACGATACATTGATGTGTTGCAACCATACAGCCAGTCCTATGATCGAGCGATCGGCATGGCTCCAGCCGACGGCACTGACGCCGACGCAGACGTCATTCGAGGAAGGATTTACCCAATGACTGACGCTGTCCCACACGAAGCGAAATATGCAGTCGATGACTATGTCAGAATCTCAATGCAGAGACCCGTCGTTGGTCATAAGGGTTACGATAGGCAGTGGAGTTTTCAAGTTTATCAGATCCATAGTGTTCTGGCCCATCGAGACCAAGTACAGTACCGCGTCAAGGATCACAGAGGACGCCTGCTCGAAGGTATGGCTCATAATCTCATCTTTTGAAATACAAGTGGCAGTCTTTTCGGCATGAATCCGTTCAACTTGCATCTTTGTAGGTCAGGGAGTGAGGAATATTTTCCAGATAATGTACCGAGTAATTTTACGAATATTTTATCAACTCCGCTGTCTGGCATGTTGAATTTCAAAGTGGCCATTTCAGCCTGTCACCTGTTTTCCCTAATCCCGAGTGACATACCCCCGTTTCACATAACTTGCGATATTGTTACCCCATCTTCCTATGAAAATCGCTAGCTACCCATTATTGATTTCTTGCCCTTGCCCAATTCAAATTTATGGACCCCCAGACCCGTTTTCTTCAATGTATGCAAGGATAATATCGAGTGTATCACGGTATCGATCACTGATGATGACGGTAAAGTGGTGCAGCAGTTGACGAGTGATTTCATCCTTGCACTGACTTTTAAACCTGTATAAAATCTCGCGCTTTTCATTCTGCATTCTCATTGTTTGGTTGTCATGTTGGCTTCATGGAAAGTAAACTCGGTTCCCTGCATATAAGTTCGCAGTCTCAGAACCCGGTGGAAAGACTTCATTTAATTCGTATGAAATATTTGGGTGGAAAAGTGTTAATGAGGACAAAGCGAGCACCAAGGCACCAGCCAGAAAAGGAAAAATAGTCTCGAAGCCTGGACGTGTGGCTGGAAAGAAGCCAACGCCAAGAAAGCATGGCAGAAAAAGAGGATCAACTCGAACTGCCAGTAAGCGCGGCAGATATTAATCCCTTCGAGGGCAAGTATGTGGAAAAAGCACTGGCTGAAACGCGTTTGCACATTTTACCATGCTCAGTTCCCCTTCCAAGTTCTGATGT
Source organism: Mesodorylaimus sp. YZB2_4 (assembly GCA_030248295.1). NCBI lineage: Eukaryota > Metazoa > Nematoda > Enoplea > Dorylaimida > Dorylaimidae > Mesodorylaimus > Mesodorylaimus sp. YZB2_4. The sequence goes on along the minus strand of JASANH010001318.1, from coordinate 10,666 downwards.
GAACCCGAGTATACTGTAGATTTCCATATCCCCATTGTCGAAGGTTACTTGACTGATTTAAGAGTCACTCTGCTCAAAGTGAAATTGAAAATTAGTTACGTGGAAGAAAATGTGGAAGATTGGACGATAAAAATGAATGACAAGGTAGGATTGGTTAATAATGTTCTCGCCAGTTTATTCTTGAGTGCACGAGTTCTGATCAATAATACACTGGTGGTTGCTCCGAACGGTGCCCTCCTATTCATTAGCTACGATTCGATCATATCCAATTATTCGTGCGAAACTCGACAGTCATTGCTTAAAAGTGCTGAATGGATCGACGATACAGCGGCTGATATTGCCAAGGGTACAAACAGTCCGAATGCTATTAAACGAATGGAACAATTCTTGCTCGGTAAAACTGGTCGTCTGATGGGCATTTTGCCAGTGGATTTTTTCAAAATTTGAAGATATATTATGCCCAACGATGATATAATTTTAAAATTGCATAGGAATAGGCCAGAGTTTATAATTTTGTTTTCACAAGAGAAACCGCCAGCAAAGCAAAAGCAGTTCAGTATAAGCATTGAGAAGGCCTACTTGCGCGCTAAGAGAATCGGACCTCACGATGACACGATGGCAGTGCTGCATCGTACACACTTGCGTACGCCTGCACAATACGACTATTTCGACTACCAAGTCAAGTCAATTCTATCGGCACCGAAGGTGTACAGCATGGATGCGGAGATCTATCAGGGCTTGTCACTGAGTCAAATGTTTATTATGATGACAAAACAGCCAATGTCCAAAGCAGTCAAGGAGAACACATTGTATTATATGCATACTAGCCTCAAGTCTGTTTCACTGGAGAAAAATTGCGTAGTTGTGGGTAGCGTTGATACAGTCTTGGAAAAAAGATTCAGTTTCAGTTTCAGTTAAGTTAACTGAATCTCTGAAAAGATTCAGTTTCAGTTACAATTAACTGGATCTCAAAAGATTCAGTTAACTAAATTCAACTGAATGATTCAGTTTTTCCTTGAAAAGCATTCCGCATCTAGATGTGAACACTTGACGAGAACAATCTCCTTTTTTTCCATTCAAATAAGTACTCTCCCGCATTTCAGACTTTAAACAGCGCACAAGGCGCAGTAAAGACTAAAGTCAACACCAGAGGGTCCTTTACGAGCACAACAATGCACGACCATGACTCAACAGTCCACCCACCAACAAATCTGCACACAGACCAAGTACCTGAACCTTGTAAGTGTTTTAATTCTAATGACATAGCTCATGATTGTAATTTCTTTTGGTCCGAAAGAAAGCTCTGCGCAAAATATTTAGCTCGTTCGGCCAACTACTCAGCAGAGGTCAGCGGCCGAAGTCCTGCAAATTTTTGGAGACATTCTCGCTTCGTCGGGTCTTTTAAGCAAAAAAATTCAGAGCCAGAAGCCTGGAAGACGGAACCAAAGCCCATAACCTGAACAGCGGGTTCAGAAGAGCCCTGCGAGTGTTTCTCAACTTTCTTTCGCCTCGCAACACATGAATTTAAGAAACCCGCAAGATTTTAGGAGCTGACCGCTACTGAGCAGCTGACCATAAGGGCCAAATATTTTCAGAAGAGCTTTCTTCCACGCAAGAAACTTGGGAATTATCGAATAAGCATGTTAAGTGCAATTTCCTGGTTGGCAGAGCTTTCTAAGATCAAGAAGATGTAACTTTAAAACGTTTATAATAAAATTCCAAAATAATTGAAATTAAAGAGACCCTTTTTCATAAACTGTTGGTGCTTTTATTTTATTTTAATTATACTGACTGCTTTTCAACTTGGACCTCGCCTGGCTGTAAGTCTTTCTCTCGGCGCTAGCCTGCAGGAAATGATGACGCGCTACAATATTCGTGAAGATTTTGCAACTTCTCTCTACATTTGGACCAAAATTCGAATGGATCGATTTATTGTACGATAACTGATCTGATCTGATCTGATTTATTTCCCAGCGAAGGGTAGATAATATAATTTATAGAAGGGCTTCAGGCCTTAATAAAAGGGTAGATAACGGCCAGAGATTCTCGTTAGTCAGAAGCAAACTTTCAAGGTGACCAATACGCAGCAGACATTCTGCTACACAAAATGCACCTTCGACCAATCAGCAGTAAATGCGCCGAATGGATGGAGTGATGCTAAATTATCGAGAATAGCCCGCGTTGATGGCGTAGGTGAGTCTGCCGAGTCACCCATATTCCTAAATTTTGACGTGAGGCGATCTTTGGCCTGGTAGCTTTTCAAGTAGTCGTTCGCCAAAATCCGACCTTCTCCCAAGTCGTACATTTGGTAGGCCTGATGAATTACATTTCCCATGTCCGCAAAATCACCAAGCTGTTCAGAGTTGTAGATGGGCAACCGCGTCATCAATCCATCAATGATGCGGTTGCCCAGTCTGGCTAAACTTTTAAAATGCTACACGCTTCAACAGTTGTCGTTCTTAACATACGTTTCCACTCTGCTGGAACTGCAGCCACAACTTGACGATACAAAAGGTATGAGAGTCGACTGTTCGTCAGGTCCCGCGAGGCTTCAGAAGTGCGCACACGCCCTTGCTCATCAAACCATGACACAACCTTGGAGAGCGACCCCTCCGTGAGCCATCCGTGGTGAATGCTGCTTCCATTACCAAGGATAAAGCGATTGTTACAGACGAGCTGCACCTCCAGCAACTCAGGTAAATCGATTGCGCATACTGTGGAGTTTTCTACAAGTTTATAGGTCTGGAGTATAGCTGCTTCAAAACTTGGCAAAGAAACACTAAGAGTACATACAGTAGGGATGTCGTAGTTGCACTGTAAAATGAAGGGTAGACTCGGGGAGACCTCGTAAAATCCAATCGTGGTTCATGCAGCATTTGGATCCTGCAGCAACCTTCGCATCCAGGACAACCGTAAACCTACCAGCGTTGCCTCAACGTCAGGTGCTTTAATGCCACCAGCCTCGATCGGTTGCACCATTACGTCCTGACGGATTTTAGGTCTTTTCCCTTCCCTCAGAAAGTTTCGAATTAGCTCGAGAACGTAGAACTGCTCGAAGGGCATCATGTTCGACCACAGTGTCTAATTCCTGCTTAGCTGATTAAAGATTAGCTTGTTCCTCCTGGGTCAAGTGTCCTGACTGAGAGTCCAGAGTGTCGATGAGGTTTGCAAGATAAAGCCGCCGTCGTGACTGGTCATGATTGATTTCCGCTGAGTACCGCATTGAATTGTCCCTTACTGTCATTTTTAGGTAGTCCCAGCGTTGCCTATCGTCAAATCCCTGGGTTTCCTTTAGTGCTGTGCGAATAGCTGTCTCCATCAAGGCTCTGTACCGGCCATGGTGTTATATCGTAATATTTAGCTTCCAGGTCCCCTCTCCGCGTGGTCGATACTGCGGACCCTGAATCCAAAATACCACGCTTTTATGATGTGCTCACGGAATGCCCAATCACATAGTTGTCCACCAGGTGCACTAGGTCAGCGGGGATGAGCCAGTAGTCCAGCCGACATTTGACCAAGGGGCGCGGTTGTTGCAAAGTGTACTGACGGGTGACTGGGTTGAGCTCCCTCCAACCATCCAAAAGGTTCCAGTCCATTAGAACATTCCTTATTGACGTGATAACAGATCGTTCCATGTACCGCGCCCCGCCCGACTCATCCCAGTCTAGGTCAAACACTGTATCCAAATCACCGCTGATAATTACGGGCAGCTGTTGTGTGTGCAGGAGGTGAGATCAGTGTGGACGCTCCATAGGATCCACATCAAGGCTGTGAGAGTACTGCATGGAACCGACACGACCTTTTTATGGGTGCCAGAATGAATGACAGCTGTGCTTCACTCAATTGACCAGCCCGACGAGCGAGTGAAGTTGGCCTCGGCCTACTTGGTATACCTATGTACTGTCAGTTTCCAATCTGTCGCTTTGGGGCCGTTTAAAAACGACGTCGTATGCAAATCAGCAATTTTTGACCCCCCTCTCCCCTATCGTATTTTGTCGTTTTGCGCCTGACCCCCCCCCCCCCCCCCCCCTTTTCGACGTCGTACAAGCCAAGACCCCCCTTTAACAGCAAAGGGGGGAGTAAAGACATACTTCAAAAAATTTCATGAGTATAGGCGCACTTCACCCTGCCGCTGCTCATGTCCATATTTCGTACGAGTCCACATGTTCCCATCCTCATATTGGTGTACATTCCAACAATGTTTTTCGGAATGTTTACAGAAGAGACATTTAGTAATTTGATTTTAGTAACAATTTGGTAGAGGTAAAATATGCTGATGGTTTCACAGCTTGACTCTTCGCCTTTAGTTATCAAAGATTTTCTGTCAATTTTTGAAATGCACTCGTCGGAAATCGAATAGCAGTATAAAAGCAAAACGAATAACTTCATGATAGAGCACATTTTTCTTTATCAAACTTCAACTTTTTTGCTTTGAAAAATGTTTTGGACTGAAGCCCGTTTTTGCCTCCAGCTGGCCAGCAGTCAAACCCTCTTAGCGAGGCTATGCGGGAACCAGCTCACACACCAGCTTCCCTCTGCGCGTCCCCACTAGGAGCACCTCCACACGGGGGGGGGGGGGGGGAAAACATCGATTGGACACCGAGTTTCTTGGACGATGGCGGGCTGGCTTCGAGCCTTGCCCCTCAGACTTTCCAGAGCGTCTGGAGCGCCACCACGCGGACAATGCTGACGGGGCGCGGTGGGACTTCAGACAATGAGCGGCTTCGAGCAATACCTGAAATCGGGTATTAAGGCGCATTTATAGTCGACAAAATTTCTACTCCTACCCCTAGGGTTGGTGTAATGGCCATATACTTAAGCGTGTGCTATTACTCCTACCCGAGGGGTAAATGTAGAAATTTTGTCGACTATAAATGCGCCTTTAGCGCTCTTGCATAGGGCCGAGCAGCGCTCGAGCCCTGCTCGAGTTCAACGCTCTTGGATAGGCCGAGTGTCGCTCGAGTTCCGCTCGAGTTCAACGCTCTTGCATATGAAGCGAAAACTCGAACGCACTCGGGAGCGGCAGTGAACGCGAAGGTTTTTTTCGAAGTCCTTTTTCTCAAAATTTTCAGTTGTAAGGACCTAAAAGAAATAGATATTTTAATGGAGAAAAATCTGCTCTACAAGATAGGCTGCTTGATTTATTTTTTGCAGTCAGTTTGAAATTTTCACGGGCATTTTTTCGTCACCAATGTGGCCGAAGTTGAATTTTAAGCCGTGAATTTTGGAGATTCCCTTATAATTTCGGCCCAATGTACAGTATTGCTTTAGCGTATCTGTAGCTATTCCAGCTAGTTCTCGACTTCAAACAAGCCACTTCATGGAAGATTTGTTTACGTATGTTGGAGAAATGGCGGTGTCAAAAGAAGAAATCGTCGAAGCTTGCAGAAGTATTTGTCAATCGCATAACATTTTGAGATATACGGCTCTCGCGAAAAAAAAGGTAAGTTGTATTTCTATTCTTATCGCTCGCTGACCTCTACTCTTAGTGCTTGTGGACCCTATTGTGCTGTAAAACCTCGGGTTTTCTTCATCCTTTTTCTTATCTTTTCTGTCTTTCTGAAATCGCTGAATTCTTCGCATGTTTTGTGCATGCAAATTGTCTTTGCATGGATGAGAAGTTTTTTGCGCCTTCACATTTCAAGAGGCTGAACCTTTTTTATTTTTAGGTTGCTAATGCGATAAATTATTCCAAGGTAGAAACGTTTTCTGTGAGCACCTATTCCGAAAATCCATGCCAATGTACGTTTATTCGGTGTTTATATTATATTCGTTTATTCCTAAAATTCTTGCGAGTGTTTTGTCAAATTTTTTTGAAATATGTGTGAAATGCGTGTTACTTGTAGCGAATATAAGAAATCTTAGCAAGTTGCACCGCTTACCGTACACCAGGCTCGCGCGCACAAGTGCCACATTCCGAATATTTGTCTGCTGCTGGCGGTAGAGCGGAACTCGAGCAGGGTCTCGAGTAGGCGCTCGAGACTGGCGCTCATTGCCAGAGTATCCACGCCGGCTGATATTGCGTGGTGCTCTGTTGCACAGACCTTAGACTGTCCCCTCGTTTGGCTTCCGTCTCTCCACCTGTAGCACCTCTATGTTACTGGCTGAGTCCCTCACGCCCTGGTGTGCAAGGTCAGAGAGGGTTCATGGTTCGCAAACAGACCTCCATCGCCAGGAATTGAACCAAGGGTGAGTCCAGCCGCGCTACTGACTAATATGGAGAGACAAATGCGAAAACCGCGCCGCACCAAGGCAGCCGCTTCCTATGACAAACTAAGTCTGGCCAATGCACATTATTATAATCAAAACTATTATGAATAGGTGACCCAAAAGTGGCGGACCTGGGCTCATCTGACCGCAATTAAGCTCTAGCAGAAGAGTTCGAAAGGGAGGAAAAACGCTACCTAGTGTAAAAACGATGTCGTTTTGCCTTTGGCCACCCCCTCCCTTATCGTTTTTTCTCGTTTTGGTGCTGACCCCCCTCCCACCTGGCGTACGACGTCGCATTTGAACCGCCCCTTTGACTGACTCACGAGTACTAGCTCTTTACGTCAGCCGAAGTTTGTCTCCTGCCCTTTCCGAGGCTGATGTCTTTGAGCAGCAGCAAACGTGAAGTTTTGTTGACCAACGTAGGAAAAACTTATTTCAACATCCCAAACTAGTGAGGGGAGGTGGTTCCGTAGCTAAAAGCCACCCGCTCTTGTGGAAATCTTTAGTTTATTTTAATTTTCAGGCACACATAATTTTATTTTCCATGCAATGTTGCTTATCTCCTATCGCGGTACACAGATATTGTCAAAATTTTGCTAAAAATAATTCCCAAATCATGAAATTCATCGACTTCGCTTGGAAAATCGTGCAAATCGCATATGTCGGCTTTTAAAAAAGCTCCGCGCGCCGCGCCGAAGTCAGCGGATCTGGGTGACCAACCCACGCCGCAGATCACCGAATCTGGGTCAGCACCACGCTGCCGATCCGCGAACCAGCCAGAAACGACGATTTTCTCGATTTGTAACCTGGAATTGTCGATAGATATCGCCACGTTATGCCCCCGATTTGTCCTAGCCGTACAAGGATTAAGAGGCAGTGAAGAGTATTGGGCTGCGAGGTGAAAAGATCTGAAAGCCATGGTAAGAGAGTTGGGTTCGCCCACTTGGTACATTCACATGGTTGTCTGGGTGGAGGATGCGCCAAAAGTGGGAGTGAACTTCGGAGAAGAAATTTTGAATTTCATACAAAAGTATGTGACATGCAGGCTGCCAGACAAATGAGAAGACTTTGTTTTGCACGATCTGGTCGTTAGACATCAGTGGCATACTTGTAATCGGTACTGCAGGAAATTCAGAATAGGATTGCACGGGTCTTACTGTAAGTGCAGGTTCGATTTCCTGCGAGTACCAACGACTCATGCCATATTGAGAAAAACATTGCAGTGTTGCCGTAGGAAAGCAAGTTGCATAGGTGCGGGTGGGCTATGCGAGCTACCGCGTAGCAAACGAGAGATCAGAGTGAACGATTACTATGAGGCTATGTTACGCTTGTGGCAGTTTAAATATCGATGTGCAATTTTGCGGCGATAAAAAGTGAAGCAATTATGGGAGAACCTATCAAGATGTCTGCTGCTGTTGAAAAATTAGCAGATTATCGGCAGGTGAAAGCGAAAATGAGTTGGATAGAATACGATGATAGGCTTTATAAAAAGCAGCGACCAGTAGTACAGCGGATCATCGACGCTGTGCAAGAAAAGAGAAGTCAATTGTTATTCTTTGTCAATGGGCCTGGTGGCACGAGTAGAAGTTTTGATCGATGCGATTCGTGCTTGGTGGAAAGAGCACGCAGAGAGCAAACACTTTGCTATGCACGTTGCAGCACCGACTTAGATTGCAGAAGAAATGTGGGAGGAACTTTTATTCATCGGTTATCAAAGTTACCAGTGCGAAGTAAAGGCAGCAAGCATTTCGAACCCTTGTCGCCCACAGATAGATGGCAGAGGCGTAATGTTTTGCGCGCTATGAAACTATTGATTATCGATGAAATATCTATGGTGTCCAACGATATGCTCGCCATTAATTATTTGCGGTTGAGCGATATAGATCATTATCTATGAATTAGATCATTATCTATGAATAAGATCATTATCTATGAATTAGATCATTATCTTTAAGATAATTTATGATAATTAGTGACTTCCTGGTGATCAAAATGAATGACTATGATCTGGTATGATTAGTTGTAGCGTTTAAACACTTCTTTTTCCTTTATTTCTTAAAGAAACATAAGACAGTGAAAGTTTAGATAGGGTCGCCGGCGACCCTGAGGTAGTTAGAGCGTTAACTCTTCTACTGCCGTTAAAAAAGTGACCCTCGCAAAAAAACCCCATAAAAATTGACCCAGAAAACATTTTTCATGCTCTTTGTTTCGCTCTAATTCTAAACTGCATTTTACTGCTATTTGCGGAGCGAGCCTGCGCATGTGTGCGCAACGGCGGGTTACGGTGTTGCACAGTGCATGGCTTGGGGCATGGCTATACTTAAGGAATCTAAGGCTCCCTGAACGTCTATAAAACCGGTTCAGCATGCTCCGACGGGTCGACCTACAAGCTGAAATTCAAAAAAATGGGCTTCCAACGCCTCTTCTTGAAATGATATCGCAAAAATAGTGAGTGCTAAAGGTTTTTGAGCACGATTGAGGAAGTGACGTCGACATTTCGCTTCATTCCCTAGAATGGGCAAATCAGTTTGAATTTAGCGCCTCACAGGTATTCTTCCGCTAGCATTGCAATAACGTGCGCGCTGGCGCGGGCATGGCTCTACAATATGTGATTTATCACATATAGTATAGCCATGGACGCAGGGCAGAAAAAGCGTGGAACAAGAAAGATTGAGGAGGGGTAAGCGGAAATGGTTAAGTAGCTGCCCTGCTTGGTTACGAAGTTTCTTAAGCTAAGTTGTGAATGCCAAAGGCAGGCAGTAAGAGCAAAAGACGAACACGAACGTACTGTGTGCGCGAATCTTTTCGTGCCGATCAAAAAGTGCCTTTTGTAAAAAAGACCTATTGAATTTCTTGTTGCATGTTGAATAGCTAAGGGTCTAACCTCGACCGCTGTTTTGCTTTCTTCGAACATTGCCTTTCTCAGTGTGCCCCAGTGTGATTATGGATGCGACATCACACTGACGAAAATGTATAGTAGCTAGTTTACGGTTGGGTGAAAACGCTGTTTTCGCAGATTGTGCGCCATGCCAGAAAAAAAAATGTCAGGGCCACTTTGCAGAGGCAGGATAGCTCTAAAACTTTTACTCCTGCGTAGAGTCGAACCTGGATCACTCAGTTTGAAATCCGGCTCTCTACCTCACCGGCTCCTCTCCGAATTGTTTGTGGGTCTACCTTTGCTCATGCTGTGGGCGACAATAACCGCCAGTTGTTACTTTAAATCCATTTCGCAAGTCGAACAACCCTGTGTACCTGAGCATCACAACAAAAGCGCCAAATTCGAACTGATTTGCCCATTTTAGGGAAGGAAGCGAAATGTCGACGTCACTTCCTCATTTGTGCTCAAAAACCTTTAGCACTCACTATTTTTGCGATATCATTTCAAGAAGAGGCCTTGGAAGCCCATTTTTTCAAATTTCAGCTTGATGGTCGACCCGTCGGAGCATGCTGAACCGGTTTTATAGCGGTTCAGGGAGCCTTAGAATTTTGTATATTTACAATTCCTCTGTCGCTTGTATCCAGCCCCGTCTTTTCTATAAGAATTTGTTGTAATATTAAGTTATGTAAACATTACTATATATATAAGAAAAAATTATCCTTATGAGATTCTTATCTAACTGGATTGGCCTGGTTGAATAAACTCGTAATTGTGACTTTTGCGCTCATTACTTACTCCTAAATGTAGTTACACAAGCGGGAAGAATACTCCTACATACTGTCTTGTCGACGGACCGCTGATTATATTCCAGGCATCTGCTCCTTTGCTTATAGCAAATTTGGTTGCTCAATATCGAGTCTATGTCACCATTCACCAAGTCTCATAACAGCAGCGCTCCTTAAGTGAGATTCTATTCTAATCTGCATCCTGCTCGTTGAATATATGACCTGCTCATCGTGAACTTTGGGTCTCTATGAACTCCAAATGTCAGTTACACACAGCGGCTAATAATGCAACAGTTACCAGTCTTGCTGACGATTTCTACTGTAGCAACAATACTGAACAATATTTCATGAAAAGAAACCGATACTTGTGGCATTGAAAATTCGATAAAATGTCGACATGTCTTCTCCGAAAAAAGACTACAGACAAGCCACATCAAAGCTTTAATCCACAACTCTGCAATGGACTGATAATAAAATCTATTCAGTGGATATGTTACCTGGCTATTTTTCTTAGACTTATGGAACTGCACGGACCTGTGTTACTGCAACCTTTTGAAAAAGCCTAATGTTACTTATACATCCTGCTGTTTTTTTTGCTGGACTTTTCTGGGTTGCTTTAGTTGTATACAGGCCACTTCAAAATTTTTGGCTGCATACGAGACGCTCAATATAAATCACTGCGCGTCTTACATAGCTTCAGGCAACTGCCCCAGAGATATTCAGACCCACTGGGGCAGATACACATGTCTTCTCTTAGGTTATAATTACCTACTGAGTTTAACTTGTGGATTCA
>JASANH010000643.1:0-22264 GCA_030248295.1 Mesodorylaimus sp. YZB2_4 | reverse complement strand
GCAATTTGTTTCGCGAATTCTTGGATTTCATTTGAAGTTCTGCATTGTGTCAGGCCGTAGTGTAACGTTTAGAGGCAAGGAACGGCTTTGTCGTCACGTGACAAATTGCGAATTTTTTTCCTCTGACACGGACATGAACTGTTGCCGCCGACGGAGCTTTTAATTTTTTTGTTTCGGGTTAGACCGCCAAAATTCTGACGTGACAGTTGGCCGAACGGAAGCTTTAGATTTTTGTTTCGGGTTGAGACACAAAAATTCTGACGTGACAGTTGGCACCCGATATGTCATCTAAAAGTCTTATAAAGGGATATTTATAGCGTCTGGAAGTTCTCAGGGGTTTTTCCATTCGTTCAGGTAATCCAGTTGAATCAAATGCATTGAAGAAGTTTTGGAACTTCCTCGTTTCGGACAACTGACTAGGAATAAAGGTCATTTAAGTAGTAGTATACCCGTAGGTATGCTGCAAAAATAGAAAAATATGAATATGCTACGTGTCTTTCAAATCAAAAAAATTCCAAGGAAGTGGTTTTATGGCTAAACTTTCTTATACAAATAACCCTCCAATATGCAGTTGTAGCCAGGAATTGAAGACTCTTCGATTTAATAGAGTTATTCTCAGAATAGCCTTGGGAATTGTGATCCCAAATGCAGCAAAAGTAGTTTTACATCAAATATATTTGCAAAACTGTAGTTTTTTCTACATTAAAATGAAATACCTACAGTTTTTGCGCAAAATCTATGTAGCTTTGCTGTCCATCACTCAAAAATTACTTTGGAACTAAACTCAAACTAGAAAAGTTTTTGACTATATTTTTTAGAATATTTACATTCCAGTGTATGTAGCTAACCACTCGAAATAATCCGTAACTGGAAGGGTACAAAATCGATAGGAGCACACACACACACAGCTGCGACCCATGTAACGTGGCCACACCGTTTGTATATTTGAATATAAAAAGTTTATTTATCATTCATCATTTGACTAGGCGCGGTCGATGTCGCAAAGGAAAGGGACTTTGCGGGAGCATAGAATGATGGCCGTCTGCTGCCCATCGAGCTCGCTCGTTTATTTGAGCTGTGCGTGCAAAATGCGACGTTATTAATGGATTCGTGCTCTAAATTGAATTATAAAATATTCAGGAACATAAAATGGTCCCTTTGCCTTTGCATCGTTGGAGGTTTGCTTTTGGCAGCTGGTCCATTTATACTTGCCGCGGAATGGGAGAAAACCAGGAAGCATGTCGTAGTACTCTGCCAGTACAATGGAAAAAAATGTTGGCTGAACCCTCAATGAAAAACGTTCTTGCAAATTCTAGACTTTTTTGTTTCTAGTTTGTTATGAGTCAAAAAATTGCTTTTTGGCAAAATGAGGCATGACTGTCTTTGCTTGATTGTGATCGATTGTTAAAAGTCCCCAGTTTTAGAACTCGGAGTATAAAAATTTTTGGCAAAGGCTTTCGGTGGGTTCTTGCTGATTATTGAATGACACGAGTGGTGACTATATAACAGCGGGATACCTCCGAGCCATCTCTGCTCATCCATCTTATAGATCAGAGATGACATGACACACTTGCCGCTTGTAATTTGTCAATAGGCTTGTATTTTTGAGATGGGACTGAGCCCATAAGGGTAGGATTGTGTCGAAAACCGGAAAAACGTGTACTAAAAACGGCCAAATGAATATGACAAAATTTTTTTGACTCTCGCTTTTTCTCAATCAAAAAGCAGTTCTGTTTTTCAAATGGCTAAACTTGGACCGAATGCGCTCCTTTGTTCCTTCCGTTTTTATCCGCTTGCCTAAAGGACTGAGTCAAATGGGCGGAAATGTTTTTTTGAAACTACCTTTTCCTTCCAATTTTTCTATCCCTCATCTCCAAAAGCGGGCAGCTGGAAAATGCGTGCGTGGGTGAGAGTAAAAAAAGTAATGAGAGGCCCAAGAGATTTAGGTAAAAGACCCGTTGACTCCGAGTTATTACAATGAAGCGAACTGTGATTACTCCGTGCATGGTCACAAATCCCACAGTGGTTGTCAGTGAGCAGAAAAACTGAAGGTAATGAATTTCTTTTCGCTTGATTTCTCCTTGTTTCGAACGTGATTAGAACATGACATGACATGAAAAGAGCAACACACTTTACAATATGTTTTAATAAGCCCTGTGACTCTCGTGTTATGTGCGCCATAATTTCTCAACGTCTCTGAAAATACGTGGGCTGGTTCGCATAAGCTGGAATTAGCGTCTGACCTAACTACGGAAAACTCATTAATGTAAGATTTGCAATAATGTATTGCGAATTGTGGGCGGGACGTAAAAGTTTTTGTGGGCCTACTAATGAGTGGGCCGGTCGGACTTACTCACGTATGTGACTGGCTTCTCAGGTTGTCTACGCACAGGTAGAGTGAAGGATGTGAGGTTTGTTTGAGCAGAGAAACTTTTATCCTTATTTTGACTTGAAATCACATCATTGATATCGAAAACCAACTATCTTTATTCCCTATTCTAGAGCAATCTGAGTGAAGCTCGTGGAATGTTGGCGGATATGCTGGCCCAGAAAGATCTGCCCGCTCATTTAGTGGCTGGTCTAAAAGCGGTCAGTAATTTATTGGTGCCTGGTTCGAGTCAATCTAATGTTGCATTACAATTCGACTTCCTCGGCACGATCCCACGAATACTAGAGACGCCTTATCTGGGAGGCGATGTCTCGTTGGCCGATGTGGAATCGGCTGCTTCTCGTCGACACTCGCCCTCGGTCGTTTGGTCCACGACCACCAGTGCAACGGGGCTACCAACCCTCGAGCCGGAACCTTGTCGCGCGCGATCCTCCAGTTATTGGAAGCATGTAAGATTTATGCCAGTCAAGAAGGGTCACAAGGCTATTTTATGAATGATTTATTCAATTGCAGAAACAAACGAGCGACGGCGAGAGTGATGAAAGCAAGGCAGCCTTGTTGAAACAAAGTATCGATTTGCCGTCCAAGCTGGTGCAGGTAAGTTTTTTCAAATTTCGGAGTAGTCAGTGATGCAGTTTCGAGGTCGTTAGAAGCAAGAAAATCCAATATTGGTGCTATGTTTTCATCGCTGTGTCGTATGAAAAAGGAACATTCAGAAAGGTCTATCCAGCAATTTTTGGCCGTTTCTGTTTTTGATTCCTCCATTTGTTCACCCTTTTTACCTCTGCACTATACATGTATGGTACTTTACTCCCACCTATAATGTATAAGGTGATAGGTGCAAGTATTTTATTGTACATTATTACTCTCAGGTGCCGTTATCTAATAGCATCAGTAAAAACCGCAAACATTTTTGTTGTAAAACCTTACTGAAACTTCAAATTAAAATGGTGGGAAACTTTGCCCCAAATTGGAAAGCATCCTCACTTACTTTGGATCCTAGCAAACGTGCATCAGAGCGATACTGTATAGGATTACAATGATTGCTATGCGTATTTACAGATGAAATCTCTTGCCTTAGCCTCACTATACATGCAGTACGGCATAAGGAATGAGTTTAAAGGACTTGACTATGCGGTAAATAACTCATGGATTCAAACCTCTGCACATATGCCTGGTGAGCAGATGAGAAACAGTTTTATTTCCTCACGTACCGCACATAGTTTGAAAGGCGAGACCATTTCGGAAAGCCTGTCACTAGAGATCAAAAACTGTCGAATTGCTTCCCGTTGTTGGTCAGATTTGCATTGCGAATCAGCATGTATTCTTATGCTGGCAGTGTTTCGAGATTAAAACTTGAGTCTGGAGTTTCAATTGATCAAAATATGGCTAGGGAATGCAGTTGAGATGGGATATTCTCCCATGGAGGTCGATTTGCGAACCATATACCCTTGCTGACCTTGGACCCCAGGCCGTGGATGACTTACCTGGTACTGCCGAGGTGCTCCTTGTGGAAACACTCAGAGGTACGCTGCTGTGTGTGCTGATACCCGCACAACTGAGCTTATACGGTTTGATGGCTGGCCAGCTAGATGCAAAACGGGCTTCATCCCAAAAAATTCCTCCAAACTAGAATTTTTGTATTTACAGCAGCGTGTGCTCTGAACCCTTTTCTATCCATGTTCTAATATTGTAGTTAACAGATGGCACAATTTACGATTTGGCCGAACTCGGTCGTGACCATTATTTGAATCGATTGAAGGAATGGGGACTTCCAATATTTGACATGTATGCTGATTCCCCTGACACTATTCTAAGTCGGGTAAGAAAAATAACAATGTTTCCAGATGTCTGTCGATCTCCTACTCTTTTTCAGACAGCCTATTCAGTATTTCATCGATCTGGATTGTTTCGGATATTTAAAATTAACAAACAAAAATTCTTATCTTTTTTCCATGCGCTGGAGAAAGGATATTGGAACATTCCATGTAATAATCTTGCATTGGGTTTTTTCAAACCTAATTTAAGTGATGTTTTAGATCACAATCGCATACACGCAACGGACGTCCTCCAGGCCACTTACTATTTTACGAGTCACAAAGTGCCTGCCTTTCATGGCTCATCCATTTCTGCGAGAAGTGGGCATAGGCTGGGTGCGATCGGCGAGGAGACTGATGATTATTCTGATAGAGAGAATGATGACCACGGAAATGACACTGCAGCCAAGTCGTCATCTTATTTGGACGATCCAGAAGGCACCCTATCCTCGGTTTTGTCTAGCCTGGAATTGATGGGCTTATTCACGGCGGCTGCTATGCACGATTTCGATCATCCTGGCCGAACGAACGCTTTCCTGGTGGCTATTCAAGATAAGAAAGCCATTCTCTACAACGACAGATCAGTATTGGAGAATCATCACGCAGCTGCCGCTTGGCAATTGTTGACCAGACCTGAGAACAATTTTGTGGAACAATTAGATCCGGCTGAATTTAAAAGGTTTCGGTATGTTATTATCGAAGCAATATTAGCTACCGATTTGAAAAGGCATTTCGAAATTTTGATGGATTTTAATGGAAAGGTGAGTCAAAACTTTTCTTGGAATGCTCTTGCAGTTAAAGGTGCAAATTCCTTGGAACCAGCTCCTATGACCCAGTGGCAGGCTAGGAGCGGGCAATGTTTCTCTGGGTGATCAAGTCTCTGTGTGAAGGCCGGCTGTAGAGAAAAGGTGGCACGTCAACCACTTGAGTTGATGTTTCACCAGTCATACCAGCAAGCCGGAGGGAGACTACTGCACTCGATATGGAGTTTTGCGGAGTGCGTAAGCTCCTTGTGGCCTTGTCAACCAATGGTCAATCTTTGAACCAGGGAAACACTGCAGTATCCTGGAAGTGAATGTATCATGTTACAAGCTGCCAGTCCATCCATCCATCCAGTATTCGTGAGGGTATCCTTTACCACATCACCAAACGCTCCTGCACACTCGAGGGTGAAGGGACACATTACTCACGACAGCCATAGTCTTACGTTTTATCTGTTATAAAACCAAGTTCAGCTTCATCTTAGCGCCTTGCCCTCATCAGATCAGAGGTATCGCATTTTTTGCACATGTACCCTCCCTCAGAGTTCGAATATTACAGGCAGGCCTCATTGGCATCTCTGAGCCGCCAAGCCACATGCCGGACCGCGAGTCTAACACTAGCCCGTAACTGTGCACCTGGCGGAAAAGGCAGACGCCTAACCCGCCAGGCCACGAACCCGGCTGTGGCTTGGCGGCTCAGAGATGCCAATGAGGCCTGCCTGTAATATTCGAACTCTGAGGGAGGGTACATGTGCAAAAAATGCGATACCTCTGATCTGATGAGGGCAAGGCGCTAAGATGAAGCTGAACTTGGTTTTATAACAGATAAAACGTAAGACTATGGCTGTAAAAACGGCTGGATCTGCCACACGCTTCCACCTTGTGCGTAAAACGTGGTTTCAGATACGAGTTTCACAGCTGCAATGAATATTGTAGGCGTTGTGCTCTGTAAGCTCAATCGGGGCAGATACTTTTGAAATATACAAATCTGATTTGCTTCGGTTTATAGTCGCCATGAAATTAATGATATTTAATTGTGCTATTTAGGCGGCGAAAGGTCTCGACTGGGACAACGAAGTGGACAAGTTGTTGACGTGTCAAATGTGTATTAAAATGGCTGACATCAACTCCCCGACAAAGCCAGGCACATTACATAAGGACTGGACTGATCGCATTTTAGAAGAATTCTACGCTCAGGTACGTTTAATATCAGATGCAACGGCCAGGACTGGACCAGTGATCAAGGGAGACTTGAGTCATGAGCGTCTTTTTGCCTTTTGCAGGGTGACGAAGAGAAAGAACGCGGCGTACCAGTGTCTCCGTATATGGACCGTCATGATGCTCAGCTAGCTCGGCTACAGGATTCATTTATCGCCCATTTGGTGGGCCCATTGGCACTGGCCATGAACGAGGCCGGATTGCTGCCGTTGACGGAATCCGACTCGAGCACGAGCGACCCCGCAACGACGGCCATGAAATCCGAGTTATTGGTCAATTTAGAACGCAATCACAAACATTGGAAGGTTGAATTGGGCGAGGACCCAGCCACGAGCATCGTGGCAGTGCCCCACATCGTTCCTTCCCCTGCAGCCACAGGAAGCAAAGATGAAGAAGAAATGGAAACGATCGAGGAAGGAGAGGACGAAGAAAATGGGTCCCCCGATGCTTAGACATGACGAATTGACCTCTTAGAAACACGGTCTTGTACACAGGGAAAAGGGCCGGAATAGTTCAGTGCTATTTCGAAAAGGTATTTCAGCGGAAGACCTCAGAAATTTAGGTTTAATCTCGTCCTAGTTACATGAATTAATGGTTGTTGCCTAATAGATTTACTCGCATTAGTTCTCTTATGCGTGCATGCGTGACTCTAATCAGACTCGTAACGGGTGATCAAGAATCGATTGGTGGTATGAATAAGGGATAGGTCACGTGTCTATATGCTTTTTATAACTCGGTTCTTGGTATTTTTCTAAGGTGTCGATTGATTTTGTGCTTTTTTGCTTCGAGGAAGAAAGTTATTTTAGCTCCTCAAAATATTTTGCTGCAAGCAATCCCATCGAGTGGAGACGAGACAGCTGCTTCTTTTCTTGTTTTTTGTCTTGAGATTTTTGTATGCGGAAACCCGTTTTGCTTCTAGCTGGCTAGCAGTCAAACTTTCCAAGCAAGGCTGTATGGGGACCAGCACACACAGCAGGGTTCCTCTAGCAACTTCACGCGAGTCCATTCTGGACTTCACATCGATTTCCTCGGATGATGGCTGATGGACTGCGAACTCACTCGGTGTTCGACAGCTGAGACTGTCTACTCGTTTGTTTTGCGTCTCTCCACTCGGGGCACTCGAGTCACCCAGGGCCTGGCGTGCAAGGTCAGCGAGGGTTTATGGTTGGCAAACCGACCTCCGTCATCGGGGATCGAACCTGAGACGAGTCCAGCCGCTCGCTCCCAAGCAATACTGGGAGACGAGTGCCGAACCGCTTCACCACAAGGCCGCACTAGACAGCTGCTTGGCAGCATCTCGACGGGTGCTGATATCACCTGCAGATCTCAATTTTATCTATTTCTCAGGACACGATATGGCCTTTGAATGGACTCCATACAACTTTGGTGAAGCACGTCTTGCACGACAATGATCCCCCTCCTTCCCCAACACATAACCATCATTTATCTCACGAGCCATCAGATCAGCCGAAGAGCGCTGTAGGTACTGCAGCAGAGAAGGCCGGAAAATACAATGTCCACACTGGCACAAAAAACGAACGAGCTGGGGCGAATCCAAGTTTAGGGAAAATTCAAACAGCCAAGGGAATTTGAAATCAATAAACTTAATTTGCATTACCAGTAAAACCAAAAAGGAAGGAAAAGGCAAAGCAGGAAGGAGCTTGTGTTTTTTGCTTAATCAGGGCGAAAGCTTTTTAATTTTAGCCTCACATAATCCTATTGCTAGTACTTCAAACTATGACTATGCTCGATCCTTCGCCCTCGAGTGCGCCTTATGGTGCTTGTCTAGGGATAAGGTATCACATATGACATATGAATCGGCTTTACCTTCTCTGAAGACACTGTACAAATTTTTTTAGGACACTTTACGAACCGGCATCACGCATCTGCTCGTATCGTCAGTCGCTAAGCGGAGGCTACAGTACACAGTAGAAGCATTCACGAAAGATGGATGGTCTTTTTGTGAATTTCACATGCTCCATTACATTTTCATCAGCCTCTTCGTAAATAGAAATCACCTAGGAGTTTGGGTCATACTTGAGAAGGATGCCCGACGGGCGATTAGTTCCTTCTACATTACATCTGCGACCCCGTCAATAAAATTGCGACAGATCGGTGGGCAGGTGTCCCATCTTGAACCTTTCGAAATTTGAATTATCTCTTCGTCCTGAACATTCTATCGCCAGGGCAGTCAGTGTCCGATGCCGTCGAACAGCAGTGGATGGCATGCTTATACTTCTTCTGCTGGTTATTCTCACTGTCAGTTTTGGGTAGGAGAAGTCTTCTGTTAGTGCTGATTCAGGTATAGGTATCAGTTCAAACTAGCCTTTAAATGTAAAAGCTCATTGCGTCAGATTTGAAAGCCAATTTGTTTTACAATTTCAGTCGGATCCAACAGTTTGTCAAATTTGAATCTTTGACGCCCTTGTCGGGCGTCCTTCGCCCTCGATTGCGGATGCCATTTCGAGTTAGGTGCGTGGCAGGCGTAGAATTGCCTTCTTAATCTTGCTAGTTGCTGCCCATATCACCTAAAACTCCATAAAGTGCAGTGTACCCCTTGTTTCAAACAGCCAAGCGCGGAATTTTCAGACTAATAAACTTAATTTTCATGAAGATTCACCAGGAAGAAGCTTGTGGTTTTATGTTTTCAAAATAGGGTGAGCAACTTTTAATTTTAGCTTCGCTTAATCTTATTCCTCGCAATTGAAATTATGACATGCTCTAGCCAAATCATCTTTCACAGCAAGCTAGGCCCTAAAAAATACGTTCAGGACTCTTCAGGGGCGAGAGGAGGACATGCTAGGGCAATTGGGAGAAATCAACAGGCGCGGTAGCTGCCTGTTTAGCCCAGCCGCACAGACGCGCAATGTTAAGCGGGCAAATTTGATCGTTCATAACTCAACAACAAATCAACAAAAATGCACAAAATTTTTGGGATGAGCCATTGTTTATCATGGCCAATAATCGTGCAAAATTTTGGCGGAAATGGTTCAGCCGTTCTCGAGATCCAAAATGCACGTTTTGCTGTTCCAGAGATGACGACGGAAGACGACTACGAAGTACTTAAGACAAGTCTACAGCAATAACCACTGAAGCTACGGGCAAAAGAGTTGGTTTTTCTGAAAGCTCTCATGGCGGGAAGTATTCTTTTGAGGGTGTGAGGGTAAGATTCGCGCTAATTAATTTTTTGTGCTCGGAAAACTGGATTTTAGCACATACCACCAGCGGGCGGAATATTTTTATCAGCCGTGTGGTGCGTAAGTGCTGTTTCCGTTAGCCGTAGTTACATTTCATTACAGGGTTGCCAGATGTGAAGGTTTCCCGTCATTTTTGACGGGATTTTGGCCTAGCGGAGGTTTTTGTGGAGGGGACTGGTCAGTGGAGGTTTCGGTAAAGGTTTTTGCCATTTTGTGGAGGTATGAGGAGATTTTCCCCAACACCTTTTACACTAGGCAAAAAAAGCACCAAATCGACCCGCTGCCCGTTATCGGTCCCAATTTTTTTCAAGTGCACGGCTTTTTCTCTGAATTCAAGCTTTTTTCTTTGTATACTCAGCTTTATTATAAAGGAGACGAATCAATATATCCATACTCTAATGGTGAGATTACTAGTAAGAATTAGGTGACTTAATTTTTTTAAACTACACGCTTTTGTGCCTGAATGACCTTACGAATCTATTGCGTGGATACAACTAGCCACTTTTTCTGGATGACAAAAATAACAGCGGGGAAAAAGGGATCCTATACTGTAAGAGGATCCACCTCATAAGACGAGCATGGCCAAAAAAAGATGCTAAAAATTCGACCCCTTGCAATTGTCTCCTCCAGATGAATTGATAATGCATACAGCATGTGCATATTGTAGCATCTGCACACCAAGGAGCATCTCTGGTGAAATTGTTATTTGAGGTTTGTTTTTCCTTTTTCAAGTAGTATAAGCCCAAGTTTTTTGCGAAGAAATCTGAGTTTTCATTACTGGCGGGATCTCACGAATGATGGGACCTAGAAGAACTTTAAGAAGAAAATTCGATAGCTCACCATCTTGGGATCATTGTGATATTTCTTGGATCATTCCAGGACCAAGGGTCGGGGAGATATGGGCTATATCGCCGAAGCAACAAGTTTTTATGTGTGTCTCCATGTGGATGGGTGTTGAAAATATATTCTTGACTTTGGCTTCACCATACACTTAGGGGTACTACTTACTTCTGTAAATCTTCATCTAAAAAAGCGCGTCATGGACTCGTGTTCGACGCAGTATGTAGATTCTGTGTTGTTCTCAAGGTGCTCAGCCCCATAATTTTATTGCGCCAAAGGGGAAAATGTTTTATTCTGAGATAGACGCTACTGATGTTGAGGTTGAAGAAGCTGGAGGTAATACTAATCTTGCTTATGAGCCATTAGATTTTATCGAAGAAATGTTGCAGCTAGCAAGGCGCCGTTCAGTGAAAGCTTGATGCTCCCCTTGTCTGGCCTCGTTGTGATTCCAGCTCGTTGATACAGCAAGCGTTTTTTTTTGTGATGGAATCATTGACGGCTTTTGGATAAGTGATGAAGGTTTTGTGAAGGTTTTTAGGGTCACGTGCGACGGGATTTACTAGTAGCGTCTGGCAACCCTGTTTCATTAAAATTACTGGACGAGTTGAGTGCTCTGTCTGTTCTGTTTACTTTGGTTGAACTTTTTGTTTTAGTTTGGTGGATTAGTTGGCTTGCTTTTTATTTTTTTATGTAGCATAGAATATTTGTTGCGGAAATTGAGCCCGGCTGCCACCAGAAAGTAACTCGAATGTTGATTTTTTTGCTGGCACAACCGGCACATTACGGCACCAGTACAACGGCAACGGAGTGCTTTAACAGTGTGAAAATCCCCTGCCCATCAACAGCCACAATAGTTGCCTGTTTAGCCCAGCCACTCTGGAACTTATGCGCGGTAGCCTACAGTGACAGAGCATAAGGTGACAACCTTCTTTGTACGAAATTTGCGTCAGCTCAGGAGGGACTAGACGACGAATTTCTTTTATCTATTCTGAATTCCTTACCCAAATGTGGGTGCGAAAAAGTACTATTATTTCTAAAAAATCTGTTATCAGACAACGAAAAGGTTAGCCCAGCCACCCCACTCTAACCAAATGCAAGGCGAGACGAGGCTGGCTGGGCTCCCTCGGCGGCGTTTGTAGAAGAATTGTGATCACACAGTTACTAAAAAAATGTAACAGGGCGTCCCCTACCTCAGCCACTCCATTCAGGCAATAGAGAGATGACAACACAAGGGCCGATGGTCTTTAGTTCTATTGCAGAAGGTTGTACGCCTCTGCTATTAGCATGCTGGCTACACAGAAGCTGAACTTCCTGTTGTAGTGTCACTGAGTAGTTGCTACACATGCAGTAGTCGTGCTGTCACGGCAGATGCAACCGTATTGCAGCAAGTCCTCACTGTTCCCCAAGTGAGTTCGAGGTGACAGAAGGGGATCGTATTCCAAAACTCAAGCTTCCAAACTTACTCCAAAATACGAATAAGTGTATTCATGTGGGTACTAGCCTTTGGTGAAAAACAGAATAACATCCCGCAGGGAGTCGACCCCACGACTCCACGATGTACCAAGTACATCGCAGAGACATGCGTTGTGGGTGAGTGTGGGAATACGATTGTGCGCCTCGCCCTGAAGGCAACATAAAAGATACATCACGTCCACATAAGTATAACCCACTCAAGCATTTGCCGCCGAAGGAGCCCAGCCAAGATCGTTTGCCTCGCATTTGGTTAGAGTAGGGTGGCTGGGCTAACCATTTGTTGTCTGATAACAGATTTTTCCAGAAATAACATGTATCGCAGGAGGTCCTTTTCGTGGCTATACGTAATGTAAAGTATGTAATTAGGAATCTGCCCTTAACTCTGAATGCTTACTTAAAACGGTTCGATGAGTGAATGAGTCTCTTAATCGACAAGGATCCCATGACAGGTTTATCTCCACTAATTAGGATTAACCGAATCTCTTTTGTTTTCTGTTTTCTTTGTTTGTCTTATACAATTCTATATCATCCTAGTTTTAAGCTTGTAGTTAGTCTGGCGCTGTATTACTTATTTGCTAAGCCGGACAAAAACGGTTTCTGTAAACTGCGCTTTCTAAAGCATGTGGCTGTGTGAACGGAACCCTTGTGCAGTGCCAGATATAGTGCGGTGCGCTTCTTCGGCCCAGCGCAGTTCCTCTTGGTGGTGCGGTAAAGCCTTTAGATAGGATGAAATTGCTGCGTAGCGGTTCTCCTACTGTAGGCTTACTGTAGGGCTGCCAGTAGGACACAGGTAGAGGCGAAGGAATCTGTCAAATTAATGAAGCAGATGTTTGGTTTCGCCATTCTCAATGAATTCCACTGGCACTATCGAACCACTTTATCAGGTGCCCTTGCACTTATGCCAAGTGTCCCTTGGCACCATTGGGTCGCACCTTCTTCAAGGTTACCCCACGTGCTAGTATAGCTTTAAGCTTTATCAAACCTCATTAGAGCCCGTTGAGTGCAAAGATTTGATAACTGGCAACCTGAGATTCACTTTTGACAGTTGCTTCCCATTTTTCAACTGCAATTTCTTCCGAGTACCGGTGAGTGAACTTATCTACGATGGTACTTTGAAATACGCATTCACAGTTCCTTCCCCATCTAATGGTTGAAGTTCTGACATGCAGGAAGCAGGCACAAAGAGGAAACTGATACTGTATTGCGCTCTTTCAAAAAATCAAAAATTCCTACACATTCCTGGCCAGAAACCACAAACATTTGCCCCCTTAGAGTTAGCCGAAAGCCCAAAACTGCAAAATTTGGGTAGCTTGGCGGAATTGAAGTGATTTACAGTATGCGATGACCTCACCGTTTACACTGTCATAATGTTTTCGATGAAAGAAAGACAAGAAACTACGTTCATTTGATGAATTGTACTGCACCGGTTTCCTTTGATTCCAAATGAAGGCAGGATAGCAGTTCCAGCGGAAGTTCTGGTTCCACAGAGGCTGAGTTGGCAGTTAAAATTAACGGAAGTTAGATCCAGTTTCCAAGTCCGTATAACTCCCAGGTACAGCGTCGAGATCCCAGTTATCGGCTTCGGTGTGTGGGCGTTCATTGTCATGTCATATCACAGTTTATCAATAGCAAAGCAGTATACAGCTCACTCGAGGGACAAGGAACACAAAGATTGACAATCATTATTTACCCAGGCGGGAGTCAAACCGTAACCCGCTCGGCCATGACACGAGTAGGTTCATTTCCTGGTCTCCATGATAAATTTGAGATGTGCAAAGTGCAACGCGTTCCAACATTTTATATTGTACTGCGTATCGCCTTGTGCACAGATACAGTACGCATTACCTACATAACTCACGCTGATATATATGTCTTATATGCACGGCACACAAATGAGCTTTAAAATTAATCTTGTTATTCATGCAATCGGAAAAATAAATTGGGAGTAGTTCACTGTTGGCTCATTTTCTCACACGATGCGTTCGTAGACTTCAAACTGGTAGCGCACGCCGTTTTCCTCGTGCACTCCATGATGCACATCGGGATCTCTGAAAAGATAGCATTTCTTAGAATCTACGCAAGGTGATCCACGCTCGAAAATCGGGGATTTTCTGTTAGTTAAGTTTCTGTTATAAAAATATATTTAGCAGTCAAAAGAAAAGAAGCAACAGCCAAGTCTACAAAGCAATCAACTTACTCCACACGCTTAAACAAGGACCAATCGATAGTCGGAAAGAATGTATCGCATTCGTAAGTTCCGAGTATGCGCGTGAAATATAAACGATGGAATGCAGGATTTTTAAAACCCAACTGAAATAAAGACCACAAAATATTGCGAGTTCTGAGTTCGGAGCGCAGAAAGCGGCTAGAGTCTAGTGGCCGGATGTACCCAAACCGCTTGGTGGGCATGTGATCACCATTTGGTATTCCCCAACCCCTTTTTGTCTAACAGTCTCTGCAGGTCTTTATTACTGAACCTCGAAAAATTTTCCCACAGTTGCCCCGTGGTCTCTTGAGGTCTGATAGGAACCAACAAAATCTCTCTCACACATTGAACTTACCGAATAGATCTCACTTCCACCCACGTTCCAGATAGTCTCAAGGTCTTTCGAAATTATTGGCGAAGTCAAGTAGTTCATGGCATCGTCGAATGATTTGCACACACGTACACCTTGTGGAACATCCCTAAACATGCACTGTAAATATTGAAACATGCCCTGCGGGGTTTCGTAAAAGCCAGTCTGAATATCCTGTTAATTTAAATCAAAGCCAAATAATTCTGAGCACGTACAGTATTTCTTTTGATTTGCCTTTCCAGTTTTCAAACCCATAACTTCCCGTCGCTCTGTTCATAAAACTTAAATTTTGAATTTGCCGCGCTTTTACTAACGGCTTTGAAATTAATGACACCCACGTATTGCCAAAAATTTGAATGTTGTGCTCTCACCACCACACTGCTTTGATCGCTCGTTTTTGGATCCCCATCCCCTGAGGAACACCAACGTGGTGCAATGGGTCAGCGTCCATCATTGATACCCTGATATCCTTGCTCCCTTACTTTTGAGTCAAAGTACGGCTTATAACAATGTTCAACCGACCCTTCAATGGGCGATGATCTTCCGGAACGATTTCCCATGTTTTTCTTCCAAGAATAACTGCGTTTTGTTTGTCTGAAATCATGTTTCTTCATCAGCTAGCATGCACTTGACTGGCCATAACACTGCCTCCCACCGAGACAAACCTTGGATACTGAACTTACCATGATCTTGTGTTCTTGTCGTCAATTTGAGGAAATGTTTTGATTCGTTTCTGAAACATTTTCGCTTCTTTGTCAGTTAAAACTTTTCAGATGCTAAAACTCTTACGGCAATCGTGGCCAAGGCAGCAACCCTTTATTTCCAATGCCCATGTTATCACATGCGGCAACGATCAAATTCATCGGCAGCATTGTGTAAAAAGATGAAAAATTTTGGCGTTTTACTAAACGAAACTGAGCAGACGCATTGGAAAACTGATGGGGATGCCGGCTTTTATAGTCAACTTGCAAATGTGCAGAGGGGAACAGTACACAACTGTATGACGCGGTGTAAGCGTCGCTATGGAGATGATTTTAAACATCAACATGGGCGAGTGGCCAAGGGGAGTTTCAACAGAGTTATTGCACGTATGTTTAGACTTTGCTGTCGACCATATGCGCATGATTAAACACGCATAGGTATAGACTTTCATAAAACAGAACTGCACCAGCTGTGCATACTTTTTGACGATAGCATGTAACCAAGCCTGGCAGGCGTAGGAGGGAGGTGGCCGACCGAAGTCGGCGGGACAAAATCTCCGACTGGAGGAGGATAGTCTTGCGACTATACCTACGGCTGAAACATCAACCCGAGGGGTTGACGTCTCCCAGCCAGGGGAGAGTATCGATTACTCTCTCCCACTCGCCATGGCCTACGAGGCACGAGGGTTACAAGCAGCTACAAAGCTTCAACAATGCGCCTACAGAGCACTAATGGGTAATGGGACAACTGGGTCCACAATCCAGCTCGGAAAGAACAGTAAAGCCTACCCGTCATGCCAGATAATACACTCGTTGCGGCGCACGACAAAAGACAGCGCACAATATGACCGCAGACACAGATGACCGCGGCGAAAAAATATGCAGATATGAATCACTGTCACAGAAGAAAAGCTGGCCAGCTTCAGTCAGCTGGTACTTATGAGGAATGATTAGTTTATCCAGCGACCGCGGATTTGGCAGACTTCCATGATGCCGCGCTCTTTATTTTGTACGTTTCCGCGACGACACTGACGGCAGTGCACCTTTCATTGCAACAGTTACCGCTGCAACAATTTTATGCTTTGTTTCTTGAGAAGCAGAAGCCTGTTCTTCTTTGCCAACACAATACTTTTCACCTGTTTTAGCTGTATCAGGAGCTGTACACGGAATGATCACCAGACTCTTTGTGACTGTGTCGCTAGCCCTCTGCATCCGAGCAGGACACTTCGCCTTCTTCTAAAATACACATTTCCTAAAATCTCTCCCTCTTTTTCTTTCTCCTTGACAAAGTACTGTATTATAAGGCATCCATGATGAAGCTTCCTTCTGACTCTCGATCCTTCTGACTCTCGATCAATGGCATTTCACAATTAGATCGAAAACTAGCAACATCAATACCCTATCTTTCTGACCTTCTTAGTTTATTATCGGTCTCTTTACACGCGGTATTATGACCAGCGGTCAATTTGTCTTGCGGTCTTATCTCGCCGCGGTCTTTTGTCATGTAACTCACTTGTAGATGGTTTCACACTTCATATTTATACTCGAGCACCATAGGCGCATTCGGGGAATATAAAACCAATATTGCCAGTTCCTCAATGTCACAATGGTTTGTCGTTGTGCTGCTGATTCGGAGGTTTCTAAAGTGCGGAAATAAATTTGCCTGTTACGATACTTATGATTAGTTTGTTGACAAAGGCGGGTCTCGTGGACTGAAACAACCCGCGCAAGTCAGCTGTATCAGGATACCAGAACAGCTGAATTAGCTGCTAAATTTGAACCTCTGGATCAGCACACTGTAGGGCTCGAATAGGTGATAACCTACCTAATCAAAAATATGAAAACCAAACTCATTTGTAAATACTTAGTCGATAAAACGTGTCGAAGGCAACCGGGGCCATGCAACAATACTGGGCTGATAAGTTTAGGAGAACTAGGTTTTTTGTGGCGCCTGCATTGATTCATGATTGCTAACAGAAAAAATGTTGGGAAAAAATTCGTGACTGTACCCGATGACTTCAAATTATCTCATAAAAATGGATATTTTCACTCCTCACTCACTCACTAATATTTCTGTCGACTAACTCCAAACTATTTGCAAAATCTGAGTCATCCATGTTTTCTCTGGTCTCAAATAATAATAGCGACAAGATTACTTGTAATTCGATTTGTGAGCAGGAATAAGGAAGCATCAATGCAGAATATTGATCACATCTAATTCGTTACACCATAGAGGGGTTGGAAAAAAATTTTAGTCAGTTGTTCACCTGGTTTTCTAAACACCGCTGGCTCAGAATTTTGGATCGGATAATTCAGATCGGATGATCCGATCCGAATTTTCGGATGGTGATTTTTCGGATCGGATCAGATGGGATCTGATCCGGGACCCGATCAGGTAGTGAGACGCCTATCAAGAAGTGAGGACCTAAGCAAGCCGTTTCTTAGAACTGCTTCAGGTGTCACACGGCATGATGTACATTTTCCAGGACATAAGACCAGTGATGGTAAAAATTTCATGCAATTGTCAGTTTTTTTGTTCCATATTTGTTTTGCTTCTGTACATAGGTTTTCGTTGCTGAATACGCCCACTAACTTCGCACGCAACTATCTTCCCTCGGAAAAGCTGTCTAAGAAATCTCGAATGGTCTGCACACACAGACTGTTACGGGACAGGTGAAACTCTGTTCAAGGGGTTCCATCGTCAGTTACACCACTTTACTAAGAAAACCATACTACAATTAGGAAATGTGTGAATGAAATAAATTGCTTCATGTTACCACAGTAAAACCGTTTTCCACTATGACCATCTGCTTCACATACCACATCCCATTCACATATCCTGCCTCCTTGTTAGCCTGCCCGTTGCATCATAGTCGACCACTGTTTCTATCGAAATATGACTGTCCTCAGTGCATCTTCGGGACGAATTTCCAACACTGCCTTGGCCCCATCATTGAAAATATACGACATTCCTCCATCGATGACCAAGTGGGCATCGAAGCAACGAGATTTAACTTCAACGCGTTTCGTCGCGAAGCCCCGAGGCGAAATGGGGCGATAAGTAGCGTTGAAGACTGGATCGCGGACAGCATATGCCATACCTAAATACAAAAGGCAGTGAGAATGCGCAAAATCTAAATCTCTGCAAGACAGAAAACATACGCAAATCCGATGGACAAAATATCAATTTATCGTTAAACTTCTTGCTTATTCGATGCACCAATCCCGGATCGTCCGTAGGCAAATTCAAATCTTGCCCAACTTCTTCTTTAACTGAATTTTAAAGGCAAATGTTAGTAGGTGGCGCAAACTACTTAACAATGACAGAAACATAGATTCAGGTGAGTTGACCCACCCCCCTCCCCCCACTGCACTGTACACAGCGTGAGCACATCCCTCCATACTTGCTCTTAATTTGAGTATGATCGAGTGATTCTGATAAAGAATCTTTCAGGGTTTCCAATGACCATAACACCCGCTGGTGATCACACGCATTGTCAGTGGTGACGAAATATCAGCCCCAATGCTGGTGATTACCATCAGCAACTATCACAAGCATATCCCCATCTCACGATCAGCCAACACTTACTTATAGTCAACAAGTTTGACACGCAGTGATCCGTCAATTTATTTATATTGAAATACCAACTCGTGCTTCCAGTGCCCGTGCAAACGGTGAGACCACTGCTCTTCTGTTTCACCTTTTCCCCTTCATCAATTTGTAGTTCGTAATAGGACACTCTAAAAGAGCATTCCTCACCAGAAGACCTTCCCAGTCAAATGCCTCACTCCTCACCTTGATGACAGAGATTCGCCGATATACACCTCATTTAATGCCAAATAAGGCAAAACCCGAGAAGGCTCGTCTACTTGCTCGCCTGTTATCAAACTGAATGGATTTGCATTCAGAAGTGCATTGGGCGAGCCTGGCGTTGCTGAACCGTCGTTTCCCGACGTTGCTGGGCCAGATATCGAGGAACGGGGTGTCTTCAAGTATGAACGACTACGAAGGCGACTGTCCTCGTGTTCCTGCACATGCTCCGACCAACGATATTCCGGATACATCAACTAAAACGTAAGACTAAAGCAAACATACCTACATAGCCGCGTCCAGCTACTCACTTGCTGGTCATGCAGCTCGATTGCATCGTCGAATGCATTTTTGCCATACACGGTAACACGCAACCGTTGACGCCACAGCCATCTAAAAATATAATGGTGGGCTACATTTAACTATACACCATGGCGTTACACGGTGGGGCGTTGGTGTGCATTTCACGCTGCATACCACACCACACCCCACTGCACACTTCTCAGGCACCCTCAATCAAGTCGAGTGATAGCGCTCGCACCACACCACAACGAATTGATCGTACGAGTAACTTACTGTGTCCTGCACCCTATATCCTATTCGACTAGACATACCTAAAATCTCCAGCCAATAGACGATCAAGTGCCATCGGAAAGTGAGAATCCGGAAGTTTCTTCATTAAACATAAGTAGCCTTCGGAACTGAAACAAAAACCTACCCCATATCAGCTCTGAATACCACCTACTTCACACTCACCTCGCAGGGTCCGTATTAATTCCAATAATCGGTTTATTGTGATCCCTGATCTTACTGGCGCCCAACAAGAAAGTTCCATCTCCACCAGCAGTCAATACGGCATCGGACCAATCGATGGCCTCCTTGTCATATTCCCATCTCTGTACCACTTTATGCTCAATATTTCGTTTCCTGCAACATCACGTCACATAAAATCAGCCCCCAAGCCCTCTGCGCTCCAAAAATTTTATCTTACGCCAATTCAGTACACATCACATTCAAGTAATTTTTGTGTACGTCATGCCGTTCTAGTAAGCGATTGTAATCGGAGCCGCGTAGTTTGAGCTGAAAATGTAGTGCATAAAAGATAGCAGATGTAGTCGCAATACTGCCAAATTTCTGATCATAATTACACGAGATGCACTCTAACGATGCCGACATTGGCTTTCCAGTCTGTCATGACCAGTTTTTCCACAGCTTCAGTATTTCAGTCCTAAATCGTATCTGTGGACACTCTGAAACCTCGCTTCTCCTCACTCTGGGTGCGCATGCACAAGACAGCGTCGGGTTCAACTTGCGGATGGATAAAATAGTTTGGGCACAATGTGTCCCTTCACCCTCGAATGTGTCTGGGTCCCTCTTGCTGAAGCTGATCAGTGAAGCTTTTGCACAACGACACAAACCATGTCTTTCAACCTACATAGTCCACGGCTGAAACATCATCCCATGCTCCCACTGCCAGCTCTGTGCAGATGCAGACGAAAGATCGGTTGAGGAAAGCCCGTTCTGATAGCTGGCCAGCAGTCATGATATGACAAGCAAGGCCCTGCGGGGACCAGCACACACAGCAGCGTCCCTCTGCGTGTCTCCACTAGGAGCAACTCCACGCGAGGACATCCTGGACAGGACACCGACTTCCTCGGACGATGGCGGGCGGGATTTGAACCCTGTCAGTGTTCGACAGCCGAGACTGGTTCCTCGTGTGGCTTACGTCTCCCCCTACCCCTCCTGAAGCACCTGGATGGTACCAGGTGAGTCACCCCGGCCTGGCGTGCAAGGTCAGCGAGGGTGTATGCTTCGCGAACCAGCCTCCGTCACCGGGAATCGAACCCGGGACGAGTCCAGCCAATTGCTACAAAGCAATATGGATGGAGAGAGAAATACCGAACCGCTGCACTGGCACTCCACAAAATACTGAATATCATTTTGTCGCTCATTCTTATTGGTCTTTTTTTGTGGGCAAATTGTTTTAGCATACGAGTGGCGTTCAATAAGTTCAGAGAATCAGCCAATTGCAGCTGCTCAACGAGCATAATTTTACTTGTTTTTTAACTTGACATCCCTTGATATTAATGCACTTTTCCCTTGCTTGCAATGAATTTATTGCTTCGAAAAAGAACGACCCAAGAAGGTCATCAAAATACGTCTAAACGCAAGATATGACTTCACTGTCATCATCGAACCTCGTTCCATGTAAATGCGATTTATGATTTCAAAACAGGTAATAGTCACAGGGAGCCAAGTCCAGGCTGTAAGGTGGGCTGTTCAGTTCAACGAAGCCGCAGTCACGAATGGCGGCCCCTGACCAATGCGGCTCTTGTGCGCAGGCGCAATGTCGCGCAACAGCACGCCACCATGGTTCAACTTTCCACGCCTATTTTCCTTTACTGCAGAGCGCGATTCCGTATTATGTCGACATAGTACTGGCCAGTATTGTAGCTTTTTGTGACACGTAATCGATCAGGAGAATTCCTTTAGAGTCCCCGGAGACTGATGTTAGTCTAGCAGGACATGGATCAGATGATTCTCTGACTTGTCGAAACAATGACGCCCACCTGGCAGCCGTGGAATGATGAGCAATATCTGTCCCACAAACAGCTGCAAGCTGATCATTATTATCTTTCGTTTCAACGTGCGCTTTCGTTGAAAATTTTATGACAGCGCGATATTCAAAATCACCAGAACTCATTTTTCAGTAAGTAGGACTAGCTTCATCAACTCAAATTCCAGAAATAAGAAAGCTATTAAATAGCCCTTGATATTGGGGTAGTTAGATTTCGACCTGCAAACAGCTCGAAACCGGTTTGCCTCTATGCTGCCGATTCTGAGAACTTATTGAACGTCTTCCGTGCATCGCCATGTCTATCATCAACCCGCTCATATCTTACGAGTATATTTCTTCCTCATCCCTGCTCTTATTGACTTTAATTTTGCATCAATTGACCTTCGACCACTCCTCTTATCACTGTAGCAGATTTATCTTTACGCCTTCTTGCTTTGTTCACGCGTGTTCCAACGCAAACGAGGAAAGCAGCGATTAAGCTACGCCCCGTTATCACCTTTGAATAGACATGAGCAAACTTAGATATCACGCTGGATAACTCGTGCCAAACTCCTGATAGGTACGACATAGTGCAAAGGTAGAAAAATGCAGCAGCGTCTGAATTCTTAGACAGCACCTACAGAGTGAAGTTGAGCTTCTGTATTTTTTTGTGGAAAAGGGTTAGTTTTTAGACAAGGATGTACTTTGGAAGCGCTCACTACTAAAACAGCCATCAGTGCCATGGTTGCTAGTCCCCCCATTTCCATTCACGCCACTTTCCACGTCACATCGTCTTAATTGTCTCGTGTTATACAAAACAGGGCGCACAAATTCCCAGGCTCATCACCCCACTGCAGGGCGCACATCGCTCAATCACGCGCCAGAACAAGGCATAGGGGCCATGGTCATCCTGCTCCTACACTT
>JASANH010001487.1:0-22290 GCA_030248295.1 Mesodorylaimus sp. YZB2_4 | reverse complement strand
ATCATCCACGACCACAACTAAACCAGACTGGACAGGAGACCCAATGATGCGGGTTCGACTCCCACCCGGAACTCCCTTTTTTCATTGTCATTCAATATCTAAATTCTTTCAAACCACTCACTTTGTTCTTGTATAGCAGCCTGCCCAGAGGATTGACCCGGCACGCGTGAAAACCCAGGTCCACTTGATCCACTCGTATTTCCATTCATGGTCGACACTTGCGCATTGCCTTGATTTGCGTTTCCCAGCGGCTGATCCCCCGTTCCACCATTCGAGTAAACGGCACCCGGTGGATACACCCACGGGCCCGGGGTAGTGTTTGAGTAGGAATAAAATTGGGGCATCAACTGGCCTGAAAAATATACACAAAATTATTGAATAAATAACTGAATTCTCTCGCCATTCTTACTGTAAATCATCGGTTGCGCGAAAGGATCCGATCCTGTTGCTGTTCCACTCGACGCTTGTCCAACGTAGACCGGACTGCTGGCGTAGGCTACTTGTGGTCCGGGTGTATACGCCGCCCATTGCTGCATCATCTGCATATTGTTCTGATTTTGTTGATATAACTGGAATAATCAAATTCATTTCAAAAAACAAAACCACGAAGCATTTCTACAAAGTTCTCAAACAATCTTAGTTTAGCACACATCACACTGCGGAGGCTAACGCAGATGTAGTGTCCCCATTCCTGGCAGGGACAGTCCACTTAAACACAGCACTAGGAGCTCGCTTCCGGCTAGGATAGGGGTCTATTTTCCTGGTGGTGTCTTAGCTGCCTCCAAAGGGAAGGCTAAGCCTTGTTCAGGGTTGGGGCGCCTGACGACACCGGCAAATATTGCCTCGAATAGAATGTGCAGGGGGCCCCGCCTGCCCAGCCAGGGAGCGCGGTCAGGTGACTGTCCCAACCATGTATCAGGTATGTGCGGCGAAGTGAGTCCACAGCAAATGGATTAATGGCCAGTATCGGCGAAGGATACGTGTCAGAGGCTGAACCACACCAGGTCATACCAAACAAATTTCGTATTTCTTAGAAAAATTATATTTCGAAAATTCAAGTTTGAAAATTCAATTGCGCCACTATCAAACGAGTATTTAGAAAAGAAAAACCTAAATTTAACAAAACGCACTTGGGCATCTATTATGGCACTGCATTTGGCTACCGTTTTAGATTTTTTAAGGGGTTGATTGTCAATAGCTCCGAAAATTCAGAGTCATGGAAGACTAGTCAGTGTAGCTCAGACCATTTATTCGGGGTAATAGATCAAAGCGATCCCCAAAACAAATCCGGCGCAAAAACGATTTTTCCTAAATATTTCTACACTTTCTCAACAGTACTGAATAAAATTTAAGTGATTCACTGAATTACAACATTATTAGCCCTTCGTGATCGAACTGATTAAAATTCCGTCTTTTCGAGAATACTACATCCTCATAAAAGGCGGGCGATTCAAATTTCGAATCTCAAAATGCAACCTCTCGAAAAATTTCCCCGATTTCGGTTCGAAAAGTCCCCTTTTCCCTGATTTTCCATTCCAGCCTTGTACGAATCCCGAGACACCACCCATCTTACCTGAGCATAGTCGACAATGTTCGAGCTTTCCACACTGCCAGGCAACGAGCTACCGGACAAATCCGAATAATAGTTGGCCATCGATTCGGCGCTGACATTGGTGATCGGGATTCCGCTGGTATTCACGAAAGCTGGCATCGTTATCCCGCCTTCCATCATCTGAAGCGGATGTCCCCCCACACCAACCGCTTGCAAATTAGTCCCACCGCCAACGGTCACCGTTGTTCCGCCACTCGCCGTCGACACGTCGGATGCATCTTGCTGCGATTTGTTCGGTGATAAATCGGTCCGTCTAGAAAAAAAGGCCCAGGCATATTTCACAGCCAACTCCGATCATGGATTCAGAAAGAGAGTCCCCGGATATAGTTTCTTTGCCAGGAATGTCTGATTCAAAAAATGGCGGGAAACTTTGCTTCGCACAAATTGACACCTAGAACTTGCCCGCCCGATCCATTGTTTTGCTGCTGCGCTATGCGATTTCACCTGTTCCCCATCCCCCCTTGGGCCTACCCCCGTATCGCCTGACATACCCATTCGGATCGATACCATTCGGAATTACAGTCGATGCACCAATTGAATCCCCAGTTTCTTTTTCCTTCGCATTATTTCTGGCCTCCTAAACGAAAGTGGTCAAAACTTGCATGATCACAAAAGTTTACCACATTTGCTGACTTACAGTCACGTATTTGAGCGAGCTAGCCATCGGCGACGATGCTAGCACATTTTCCACCATTTTCACGTACAATCCACTCGATTCGGACGAACGAGGTGACATTATATCGTTCATTTGATGTTGACTGTTTTGGCTGACGCCTTGCATGTTGATCGGCTTGCTAACAGCGTGTTCTGAAAACACAAAAAACAGCATTAATCGACTGAATGCGTTCGGAATTGCAAATAGGCGATCGATATCGATTCACTACTATGTGAACTCGGTATCGATTACGTGTGGCCTAAAATCGATCAAGTCGCGTCGCCAAAAACCATCTAGCGATTCACTGATCGATCGATCTGCAAACGATATCGAATAAATCGATTAACAGACCACTTCATAAATAAACAGTCAATTTTTATCGATCGACACAAGATATGATTGATATCGATTTCGAGCAAAATTAAATCGATTTTCATTGCTACCACTTTCGGGCATAAAATTAACCTACGCATCGTTCTTGCCACTCTTCCAGAGCAAACAAAACCATTCGGTAAAAAACTCACTGATAACAAGGCCTTACCCGATATACTGCCTCCACCACTCCAAGCATTTGGATGAATATTCATCGCTTGATGACCCCATTGAGCGCTCGACATTTTCAAATAATCCGCCTTTTTTATTTTGTTGTTTGATTTTGTTTTTTTCGATGCTCAAATAATAGCGATTATAAAAATACTGACAGGGTTAATAATGAATGAACGGCCACAGAAATAGCAAAGGCAGCAGAATGAACGAATTTTTACAAAGTGTACACTAAAACAAAAGTAAAGGGCACATACAGTAATTTTTTTATTTTCCTTCGGTGCGCGGAACCACGAGATAAGAGCGCAAGGCGAACGGAAAATTCAAAAAGCTACGCGTATAAGCGATAAGGTAACAATGGCAGCCCGCGCCACTAACGATAAGCCTACAATAGGTAAACCAAATCGTAGATGGGAAGCTATAAAACTAGAAAAAATTTACAGCTTGAAAACCGCTTAAATTTTCGCGTAGTGCTCAGTTTGAGGATTATTTAAACCGAACATCATCAAAACCAGATAGCCTTTTCTAATAGAAAATACCCACTTATCCAGCCTACCTTCCATCATGACACCGTATTCAATATACCTAATCAGACGCAGTGTTGCTCGAGAAAGCTGGCAGTCAGACGTGTTTACGCCAAGAACCGCACCTATAATACTACGATGACGACGTGACTAACCGAGCAGAGCAAACACTTCTTCGCCAGTCAGTCAGCCGGCCAGACATTAGCGCCAAGAGTAAAACAAAAAGGATCTGTGAAGAGTTGGAAAAATTAAACCTAACCAGATTATGAAAGCATATCATGAATTTTAGACGACACGTAAATCACACCTGTTGGGCCATATTTTCTACCAGTTACGAGTGTTCCAAGTAGAGCAATGAAGGAAGTACGAACGACGACACCTCAACCGGAACGACTAGAATAAACAGGTTGAAAATAGAGATTTTCAAGACTCAAATATAAGACTTGAACTGGTTGAAAAAAGAAAGCCTCGGTTTTCAATTCACATGAAAACTACGGCTTCGGCTTAAAAGAGAAACAGCCTGAACATAAATGGAAGAAAAGAATAAATCAGGAATACACATGGTTTCCATTCGAGACATGTTCAATAGACCTTGCGAGCGAATAGATGAATCATGCATCAACAAACCCGCGATATGAAACCGCCCACCACGGTGACCTTGTAGTCGTCAAAACACGGAAACCCAAGAAAAATAAAAAACCGGTGGTGTTTTCCAAGAAATAAATCCCTTATATTACTGATTTTGATTAGTGCTTCAGCGAAACCAAAAAATTACACAACATAGCAGCGAAAATCTAATCGAAGGAAAAACTTGTTTAAACAAAATGTAAAAAAACCGTAAAGTAGCCAGAAATATTTATTTCAGGTCGAAACTAAGGCATTTTATTGCGAAAAAAATAACTTCACGAAGCAAAACTGCCATACCTCCGTCGAAATATTTTGCCAGAATAGGGGCGTATCTACTACATAGCTATTAGCTAATAGCTAAACACAACTAATTCTAGACTCAGCCCCCGCGACCTCAAGTTGCCTATAAGTTTGATGAAATATTCCTTTCCAATTAAAAAAAGAAAGAAAAATCTAGGAAACATGGCGAAATAACTAAAGTGCTCTTACGAAATGTTTTCGCACAATTTTTAACAGAAATTATGCCACGACAAGCAATAACTTGCCTTGGCTGGAGGCTGGCGCCACTCGTCGGGGCGGCTGGCTGTCGAGCGGACCATATGCGCACAGGCGCATGATGCCAGAAAGTCATGACACGAAAAGATGCTCAGGCAAAGATTGCCGCGGAATTCAAATTTAAAGTGGTTGAAGATGGTCTCTCGCGTGGCTCTTTCCTTTGATTAATCCCGTGATAATTAAGATTTTTTGCTGCTTTGATTTGGCCTTTTTGCTAACGATGATCTATTTGTAACATCTAGTATCGAGTTTAAATGCCGAAAAAGGCAGGTGCAGGTGCGATCTCCATAAAAAAACCCCACAAAGTATTCTAATCGGAGTGTGGTGAAGTTTGCAGAGAACAGTTTGAATAGCTAAAATCTAGCCACTTGCTCTTCTCCGAAGCATATTCTAACATTCTTGCATTTTTGCATCGAGATCTGAACTGTACCGACTGCGAGGAATCGAAAATAGTGTACGTACTGTAGTGTAGGAAGTGGGGTTAAAACTGTAAAGTTTTGTCATATCCTGTCCAACAAACCTTTTTTCACGCATATTTTTTACCGCATCACCAATCAGCACTCGAGGGTGAAGGCACACTCAATAGACCATTTCAATGTTTCTGAAAAGTCGCAAATTTGAAACTCGCGCGCGACTACTACTTATAGCAAACGGGAAAAAAATCTCACCCAACGGCTGTGCGCTGGAAGCATGCCATGCTTGCTACTTCGGGGGAACGGAGGCGGAAAACGAAACGAAATATCTTGTAATATAAAATATTACAATGGTCTTGTGAAAAATTGAAAATCTAGGAATTGCTGGCTCTTTCATTTTGCGGTTGACTGAGCCGTTTTGCATGCCTGTTTTTCACAGCCGAAGTTATATCAGAGACGATCGAGATTATGATCGCTGGTATAGATTGTGGCCATGCGTTATACCTAGCCGCTAGTCGATTAATCGCTCGCTGCTAACTTCGCACCTTGCGTGAAGACTCCTTCACTTCGTCAAGTTGCACCCCAGCTAGAATTCCCCAGAAGTCAATTCATGCTGTCCCCGGGCTCTGGGTTCACGGCGGCCCCAGCCCGGGTGTTTTTTCCGTCTCATCCCAGAAGGCCGATTCTGGGGTGTACTGTCTGCAACATGCGCATTGTATGGCACGCAGTAGCTAGTCTGACTAATGTACCCATGCAGCATGCGCATACCCCAGACCCACAGTAGGTGCCCCAGATGTGCCGGCCCAGCCGCTCGATTTCTTGGTATTGTCGCTTGATACATCCACTCCTAGGGTCCGCAGTTGGGGTGTCCCAGTGTTGGTACAGTATGATAACGAGCCTGAACATCAACGTCAAACTATAACGGTCTTTTCTGTGCGCCACAGCCTGGTTCAGACTCCGGACAAAGTACTGTATGGAGGAGCCTCGAAGGCATATGCCTCATACAAGATAAATGGGGGCTTGACAATCGCACAGTTGATATGTCCAGTTTCGATGTTCTCCTATTGAGCGTGGTGTCGACCAGCCTTCCCGACTGCGCGCACGCTTTCGTTGCGGTCACAAAGAGTCGTTGCTGAAAGCAGGGTAGGGATTGAAGAAAGTGGAGCCCACACAGGCCACGGCTTGGGCTCCCAAATAAGGACAGGAATGGCTAATCGAGACCACTTTTTACAGAATTTCACAGACTCTCACTTACGATGAGTCCAGCGTTCATTTTCTTCAGCGACAGCGTAAAGTGTTTACAATACAGTTCTTCGGATAATCAATAAATGTTCGATATAAGCATCGTTTTTTGATGAAACTGGGTTCACGATCAGTGAAAGTGTGACAAAAGTTGTACGCGCAGCGGCTTCTTCAGTCTCGCTTGAAAAAACTTTCAGGCCACAGAAGGAGCACATTTTCTACGACTTTACTTTGCATACTTCTCGCTAAAGAATCGTCGACAAAACTTGCTGTGCTGCTCAGGGATCTGCTCTACGAATTTTATAGCCGTTGCATTATCGTGCTAAGAAATCCGTGCATACATTATTTCCGGAAGACGCTAAAAAATCTTAATTTTAAAGCGCAAATTTAAATTTATTCATTAGAAAACGCGCCATTTGCGGGGGAAAAGGACGCAGATAAATTTATTTGCGTGAGTTTTTTGCGGAAGACAGACGAAATTTCTAAATTTGTTCCAGCCTTGAGATGAATGTGGGAATAAGGAATCAAGAAGAACATTTTTTACTCCTCCTCCATCTGATAGCATCCTGAGCCAGTCTATACTGTTTTCAACCTGTGTGCTCTTGAAAAAATGCCGTTTGCAATAAAAAGTTAAAAAACGGACGATCCGAAAGAGATATCCATACGATGCAAAGACCCTAAATTCTCTGTGTTAACATTTCGAAAGCTATTCCCAGGCTACAATGACAAGTCAACTTGAAGAATAAAACTGTAAAACACGGTTTAAATCAAAGCGGGAAATTCAAAATTAAATTTACCTTTCAAAAAAAGTCTTTGAAGAAAAAGGCTTTTAAATGGTGACTAAAAATCGTGTGATCTTGGACGGCTTGAAATCAGCTTTCAAAAGGAGGAGCAAAACACACTAGAGGCGTTTAGAAATACTTTTAAAATGGTCTCACATTTAAAAATAAGCAGGTATGTTAGATTCAAACGATGCGATGTGGTAGTGAAATGAACTGCAGACAGAAACAAAGTGCGGAACATTTTAAAAATTCAGGGTATGAAAAGGAACTGTGCACTGGCGAAAAATGAGAACTTTCTCGATCGAATTACGAAGAGACGGCCTTCCAGTAGCTCGACTGAAGAACACGTTGACTGGACTACCAAAGTGGGCTCCAGACTTTTTGGCGGGGTTGACGCGGATAACAGATCAAAGTCATTCTCTAAAGAGCCCAAACAATGGGTTGGGTTGAGTTTTTGACCCCAATATCAGACATGAAAATAAATCAAGTTCTCCTTCAAACAAAAAAAGAAATAAATACAAAATTTCTTCTGTCGGCGGGAGTCGAACTGGCAAAAACGTGACTGAAATGGGGGTCGTGACCTTGTGAATTAGGCGTGTGTCTCTCATGTCGTTTCTCTGTGCGCACTTGCAGGCGACGGTTCGACTCGCGCCCTGGTAAATAGGGTGAGAAAAACTTTTACATCAAAACTGAAAGGGGCCAGTAAAGGTTAGATAGCGACCACTGCATGCAAAGTTGCACAAAAAACTTCTCTTGTGGGTTTTACTGGCGACAATGGACAATAACCATAAAGGGCACGAAGAATAGCCTCACGGGCCGTAACAGCATAACTGTGAGTCGTGAGTCACGGCTCACAGTTATGCTGTTCGGGGGAGGGGGGGTGTATCTGATCCTATCAAGCTGCCAGCTCCAACACAAATCATGTCTCTGAGAAGGCACATAATTATTTACAGCACTCGTGCAGCACATCGAGGCAGAATGAGAAGCGTAGTTGCTCCTGTCAAGACCTTCACTGAAAACTTAAATACCCACGGATATAATTGTTATACTTAACGGAGTAAGTCATAAGCGGAGAAACTGCTGCTGAACAAAAAAAAAAATTTCTAATATGAGTATCGAGATCATTGAAAGGGAGCCCTGTTTTTTCCTTGATATGCACTGAAACGCTGAATCAAATACTTCCGGTAGAAATAATTGAGCTTGTCCTCACGCCCAAACGGTGTACAAAACAAGAAAGCACCTTTGCAACCCTGACAGCAACAGCGGTCGAATCAGTACAAGGGCTTTGTCACGTGCGCCGAAGAGTAAAGAGTCAAGCGGTGTAAAGTGCCCAGCATACTGTATTTTGATAGTGCAAATCATTGAGTATATTGATCACCCTTCGGCGGATTTCAATTAGCATAGTCTTAAATGAAAGAGAGAGAATAGTTGCACCAGACTCTGCCATTGAAGATCCAACTACACTTTCTAGTCGCACAAGGTAAAACGAACATGCTTATTTTCTAATTGACTCAACTCCTCCTTAATTAGGCCTCCCTGACAAAATTTAATTTGTTCTACATGAAGACAAAAGTGTGTATGTGATCCCAAAAATCAGAGTGACGGTTTCCCGCCCCCTCACAGATACTGTAGCGGTTCATCGGTTTACATTGCTGGCTCGTCTTTCCCCTTGCCAGGCAAACAGTGTCTGATGAAGGCTTTAATCTATCTGCCATGTGAAATAGCAGCTTGATCAACAGCAAGCCGCTGGATCAACTGTAGATCCCTCAGCTTCTGCAGTTCCAATGTGGACGACACTAATTTGCAAAATACTGTGTGTATAGCCAACGCATTGTTTGATCATTAAACACAATAATTGGGTTTGCGAAAAGTTCGTCCCCCACTATTAGTCCCCTCACATTCCGTCCCAGAAAAAGTCACATCCGTACATTGTTTGTCACTCCCACACAGGCAAAAAAACTTGGCGGAAAAATTCAAAACTAACGATAAGGAAACAGCAAAACAGAACGTCATATGTCGGTGAGCAAAACCCATCAGTACTAAAATTTATTATTTCATAGTCATAGTTACTGATAGTATTGGTTTGCGGAAAAGTCGCCCCCCCCCCCCCCCCAACTAGCCCCCCTCAACTCGCCCGCTCACAACTCGCCCCCAACTCGCCCCCCCCCCCCCCCCACAGCTCGCCCCCACACAGCTCGCCCCTGACTCATTCAATATTACATTTATGTTGTCATGAAACAATTAAAACGTGGATTACTGAGAGACCCAACTGAGGGCTAGTAGTTTTTGTATTTTTTGAATACGATGGATAGTTTTGGAATATGTATTGTAGACTTGTTTCGAAAAGCGCTGGTGCCGTGCTGAAGGGGTCATCGGCGAGTCACTGACGATCAGTGCTTTGTCGATATTTGATGTGGGGACGAATGGTCTGGGGACGAAATGTGGGGGGATAGGCTTTGCTCAAGGATAATCGCAATCCTTGGACTAATTAGGTCCTAACTTAGCCATATCACATTTGGGGGCCGCTCTTGGATGATGATTCATTTACACGTTTCTGGCCGTGAGCGGGATATTTGACTGATTCATTGATTAATTTCCATTTTCACCATTTCCCTTCAGAACTGGGCAACACAAAAGCAACAAAAATGTCGGGAAGCTGTCACCGTCGAGTTCCTGATCATCCTACTCCAAGTTAACCATCTCCTTAAAGTTAACCATCTCCTCAGAATCAGATGCTGTTGTCGTCGACGGAGAAGTGTCTGTCAATTTGAAAACTCACAAGAAATCCGGAGATATACGGCGATCACGATCCACATCGACCTCACCTCACTTACAGGTAGAAGAGTAGGAGGACGAGGCCTTCGACGAAGGAGTGTCCCAAGATAAGGTTACAGGAGGAAGCTTTCGCAGGGCTAAAACAGAACGATTGGGAAAAAATCTCGTTATCCGCCATCAAGAAACTCAATCGTTTCGATTTAGAAGGTCAACTGAAGCGCAGTAAGGTTTCAAAGACATGCAAAGCTGTAGAGGGAAGGACGTAGGGAAATGCATCCTTCAAAAACGGCCGCATTTCGGAGAGTATAATTAGGGTTTCAGGCAGAGTTAGCCGTGGTTGCGATGCAGACCGTGGATCAATCTTCTGCCCCAAAAAATTCATTCAGTCATTTCCAGTTGCCCCCACTCATTTAGAGACTATATGGCGCTTCATTGCACTAAAATTCACCAGCGGAACCACTATCTGCAACCAACATTCACACTGCAAAGAAAGAATGTGACACTATAGCCTGGTTTGGGGCAACAAGTAACTAAAAACAGCTAATTATAGTAAAAAACCCAGAATCGCAACAGTCTTACACCTACTGAGTAAAATAAAGTTTCAGATGCAGGTTTTTTTCCGTATGGTGCATTATAGGAGCAGCACTACCAGTTTACTGCATTGTTGAGAGAAAATGCGAAAGATTGAAGCCTCGTAAACAAAAAAAGTTCACATGCGACAAAAATGTTTAGTCTTTCTAGCCGTTGCATCAGAAAGCTACTCTTAACTGCATTTTGACATCCTGCGTTAGCAAAGTCCATCGCACAAACTCCTTATCAGTGAACTTTATCTTGTCTCGTTAGTCAACTTCTATTTTGTTGCTTCATCCACAAAGGCTTCTACATAAATTGGATCCAGTTCATCGAGTAGCGGTACATTTTTTCGCTTCCTCTTTCTCTCCATTTTTGAACGGAGATTTTCCTTATTTTCTGTTAAAACAATGTCACATGTGTTCTATTCTGTAATTACCCTAATTTCGATGCTCTCAATCATTCCATCACTTTCACTCAATGTGCTCCTGATCGCACCAGGCTGGAGTAGTAGTCACGTCATGTTCAATTATCGCATTGCCACGACACTCCGTGATCGTGGTCATAACGTGACCATATTTCTACATCGAATGTCAGCCAAGTTATCAATCAGTAAACCACCAGATGGAATCGAATTGATCACTTTTATGCCAAGTTTATCAGAGGACTTACGTGAACACAGTTCGACTATGTTTCAAAACATGGCATTTCAAGATGCGAATTTTACATATTTTATAGAATTATCAGAGCTTTTTCGTCAACTTGTGGTACAAACGTGCCATGAAGTTTTAGATGATCATGAATTAATCGATTATTTAAGATCGAAGAAAATCGATATTGCATTTTCACATTTCTTTTCCAGTTGTCCGCCTGGATGGAGCCATCGAATTGGTGCGGAAAAATTCGTTTGGATTGCTACTGGTGCATTTATTTTCGAACATGTGGCTTGGCAAGCTCAATTGCCTCATATAAGTAGTTACATGCCCAATCATATGATGAAGGGTGCATCGGATAGAATGACATTCACTCAAAGGCTTACAAACCTTTTGTGGTCATCTTTGCTCTATTTAGGCATACTAGACGAACAAGGCTATTTCTTTTGGTACGAGAGTGAAAATAGCATTTTTCGGCGTCCTCCTTATCACACAAACAAGGACCCTGATTTATATACGCTGGGCGCGCAAGCAACTACAATCCTGATCAATGGAGAACCATTCTTAGATTTCCCCAAACCATTATTGCCTGGAATGGTGCATTTGGGAGAACTGGAAGAGAAAGTGGTCAAGAAGCTACCCGAG
This sequence comes from Mesodorylaimus sp. YZB2_4, assembly GCA_030248295.1. Lineage (NCBI taxonomy): Eukaryota > Metazoa > Nematoda > Enoplea > Dorylaimida > Dorylaimidae > Mesodorylaimus > Mesodorylaimus sp. YZB2_4. The sequence goes on along the minus strand of JASANH010001487.1, from coordinate 10,694 downwards.
GTACCATCCGTGGTGTGAATAAGCAGGAGCTTCAAAGAAACCTCTGCAGTCGTGTCACACAGTACACATAGGCTTGTATGGCAATCAATCCTGTGAACAGAGCTGGCAGCTAAAAATGTCAAGGTCGGGGTGGTTTCAGCCAAGGAATAGGGCCCTAAGACTTTGTTAAGTCTAGTGGGTGCAAATGCATTCCCCAGTAGGCGAGCGCAAAAGAAGATGCCACCGACCAGCACCAGGGGTCTGTTGCATAAAACTCTCCTAGCTCCTAGTCCTAGTAGGAGTCAGGAAAAGGAGTCAACTAGGAGACTCCAACAACGCGTTGCATAAAACTTGCCCAGAAATTTCTCCTATGGGGGCTCCTGAAACTGATTTTAGGAGAAGCGAAGAATAGCTCCTAAAAAAGATTATTAGGTAACAGAGAACTTCTTCAGACGAGTCTGCTGTGGCCGCTTCATTACCAATTGACAGTTCTTTAGTTGTTCCGAATGGGACATAAATTACATTTTTCGATCAGGGATCAGGTGTGACACAGCCAGAGTTAGTTCTCAGGTTATCAGTTGAACAGAAACTTTGCTTTTTGAAACTCATTCGCCCTCATCGTGATCACTTATTTGCAAAATTCAATGGAAGACGGATCACACCAAAGACCAAAGAATCATTATGGCGGAAAATCATGAGAGATCGTGTAACATTGCATGGATTCGATCCCACGCCATCGGGACAGGACTGGACTTATGTTCGAGATAAAGTGTTTGGTAATATCAAGGAAACAACTACGAAGAAAAGGGACAAAAAAGGCGAAACTGGCGCTGGAGGAGGAACAGACGCAGATTATACTGAAGTCGATCATTTGATGTTAGATATTCTTGGCCGAGACTCGGCATCGGTGGTTGGGTTGCCAGTCTTTCAGCAATGGGAAAATCCAGCCAAAGTGACCGCGACCACACATCCAGAGAGCCAAAGTCAAGTGTGAGAAGGTAGCTGAGCCTAATGCTAGCGATGGTGTGCATACCCGGGCAGCAAGAACTCCTGGTCGAGGAGTGAGAAGTACTCTCACTCAGGAAGCTAGCAGCCCAGTCACTCGTGGAAGTGAGAGTCCATTCGTTGTAGCGGCGCGTTGGGTGTCCCACAACCAGTTGCTGACACTGACGAAGATCTTTCTGACAGCGATGGGTCCCAGTATAATACGAAGCCAACAACATCAGAAGGCGGAAGGAAACGTCAGGAAAAACGTAGCACTAGCAGTAAGCCGAAAGCTGCAAGACTCAATCCAGAAGCGGACGAGATGAAGGAGCTTAAACGCCGGCATTACGAGGTCAATATAGCCTATTTCGAGGCTAGTATCGAAAAAATCGAGCTAGAGAAAGAAAAATTGCGATTGGAGATAGCCGAATTGAAGAAAAGAGAACAGGACCATTCGAATCAAAGTGATCATTGGAATAATCATTATGGAGACAGGTACTGAAATTTTGTGCTATGCATTCGAAGGTCGTAGAGAACTAAAACCTGTTGACCTTTCTGAGAAGATAAAAAGGAGTGAAGGATGAGGATGAGAATAAAATCATGAATATATCATTTCAAGTTGTTTTCAGCGGCGCGACAACAAACAAAGACACCTCACGACAAAAACAAACAATACAATAGAGCGAGCCGCACGAGCAGAAAGAATACGGTATTCAAAACAAATCTATCAGTCGTTGTTTCCGAGTGACATTTTCATCGATTTCTTCATCCTCCAACTCTAAATTGTGGTCAACGCGGTTCCCATCTGTGACTTCTTCCATTGCCTCTTCAGCCTCCTCTGGCGTGATGAACATATTATGTAATGCTGAGCAGCATCTCACAACCTCGGCAGGAAACACTGGTTGCAAGTGCATCCTTCCCAGGAGGCAACAAAACCTTTGCTGCAGTAAGCCAATCGCGCATTCGATGTGAACCCTTGTCCTTCTATGGACTGCATTATACCGAGTTTCTTGAGGTGACTGGCGCATCGACGGGAGTCACTAAATAATCGGAGTCACCAGATGCAGAATCACCAAGCAAAACACCCATTGGTAGTGGTCGCCAACCCTCTTCCAGACGCCTTTTCAATGCGCTATTTTGAAACACTCTTGCGTCGTGAACACTTCCTGGCCATTTCGTCAAGACGAAAAAGAACCGTACTTTAGGCCCGCAGACCACCATTCCGTTAAATAAGTGTGTGCCATGGTGATTCACAAATTGAGGTTCATCTTTTGATGGGCCAATAATTTCGAAATGACTTCCATCCACGCACCCAAATACGGATGGCATGCCACATTTTCTTCGAAACTCAGAAGCTATGCTGTTAATCAGCCCTATAACCTGCCAGTCAACAAGCTCGGGGTAAAGAGTAGAATTAACAGCTTCAACTACTCGATGAAGTGATCGAGAAACTGTAGATTTGTTGATTCCATGCGCATCACCAACAACTGAGAAATTCGACCCAGTCGCTAAATAGCGTTCCGCCACTCGAATTGGCTGTTCAGGGAAGAGTGCGTAGTTTCAGGCTGTTTCGTGCTGGATTAATGGAGCCAGAGGAGCGACAACTTGGTCAATGTGGTCATTGGTAAGACGAAATCGGGACTTGGCGTCTGTTGGATGCAAATAAAAGTTAATACGCGGCCGGAAATGTTTCGGTCGTCGATTTTGAACCAGCTCATTTCGGATATCACCATCACAATCACTGCTATCAGTTGTTATAATAGGAAAATCCATAATCAAAGCTACTCGTTGACATGTTCTAGAAAAAACACTCAATCTGGGAAGGTCTCGAACATCCTTGAAACGCACTCCTAAAAGGAGAGACGTGAGCTCCTGAGAAACCTATACAAGTAGGCTCTATGCAACGCTCGCTCCTAAAAAGATCACCTTTTTCACTCCTGCTACGAGCGATTTTCTCCTTGGCGACTCCAAGAAAAATTTCGTTTTATGCAGCGCAATATCTCCTTATAGGAGACTCCTGACTCCTATAGGAGCTACGAGAGATTTATGCTACAGACCCCAGAGCAAGCCTGGCAATTGAGTCGGTCCTTTCACTAACATGAACCCAACTGGGGATGTATGAGGTGCAACCGCGCAATTGAGCTGAAAATTTAGAGAATCGCAGTAACGAAGTGGCAAAGGCAAGCTACATACTTCCACAATTCGCGAGGTCAGCACTAGTGGTCAAAGGCCGAAAACAGCTACACAAAGTGACGATTGCGAACTTGATTTGTTGGCATTCAAGCACCGCTGAAAGCCCTACGGCTTTAAAATTTCGTGGCTGCCATCTGCTTTACTCAGGAAATCTGCTTGTCTCAAGCCTGCCCAGAAGTTAGAGTGACATGATGCATCGATTGATTTTCTGCCTACAATAAGCTGCAGCCACGCAATTTTCACGGCTATTGGGGGATGCTTTAAATGGAAGAAAAATCAGTTTCGCGAGATTACACACTTTGCATAATCTGTTTATTGGTCTTTCACCACGCCACTGCTGCTGACCACGTGAATTAGGCCCGCTTAAACGTCTAGATATTGCTTTTCTACTTCGGACTGTTAATTCAAATTTTAAACTGATAGAGAGGTTGCATTTCATGCAAACTCCTTCCTTTTCAGCTGTACGATCTTACACTATGCTACAGTACTCTAGTTGGCTCAGTTGGTAGGTGCTGGTCCATCAACACTGTCGAGAGGCCACACTTCTGTTCCGGCTGATGAGACTGGCTTCAGTGCAGTAGCCCGTTCTCAGAGAGGGAGATGGTCTTCGACGGCGATTTGGAAAAGCTCCTCGCTGTCCTTGTACACCTGGCTCCTAAGGGAATCTGGTGCAAGCAGTATTTCTAGCGGTCGGGATATCGATACTCTCCCCTAATTGTGAAATGTCAACCACTTCGGTTGATGTTTCAGCGGCAGGTATGGCCGCGAGACTTGCCTTTCTTCAGATCAGTTTTTTTGTCCCGAAGCATACGGTCTCTCAGACTCTCACACACACTGCCTGGGTGGGGCTATCGATGTTCCCGATCATAAATAATCTATTTATCCACCGCCCTCCGCCTAGTCCGCCTGGGTTGCTGGTTCGCTGGCCCTCAAACACCATTTGGGAAGGTCATTCCTTCTCGCCAGGTATCATCCTGGGACACGGTGCTGACATAGGATGATCCAAGTGGAAAAAACGTTGGAGGCAACCTGCTATCAGACAGGGCTTAGCTTATTATTATGACTGCTGGCAAGCTGTAGGGAAAAGGGTTGGAAGTCCCGCGGGGGGGGGGGGGGGGAGCTTAGGCGACACGGGCCCTAACCCACAAATTTAGAAAACACCAGACGCTTTTTCGAGGTCTTGCTGAGGATTTTTTAAAATTTGAAAAATCTTGTGAAAGCAGCCCATGAGTCATACTCAGGGGCCAATGAGACCATAGTGATTGTAGATGCTCCAGGTGGGCTAGAATGTTTAGGATATGCATAAGACGTTTCACGCTGCTCTTTGCGTTAGCCGACTCAACTTACTACATGGAAGTTTGAATTAAAAGGAGCTATTTGATATTTAAGGAGTGGCAGAAAGTGATGGATGAATCAGACGCAGGTGTGATCATTTTTTCGTTTGGAACAGTGGCAAACACGTCAACTATGCCACTTTTGCTCAAGGTAAGCAGCAGATCCGCTTGAAAATTGAAAAATTAAGTAAGATTGCAGCTCCTCCGGCGTGCTAAAAATGTGGATCCATCATGAATTCTCCCCTGCACTCGCCTTATGTACCAGTATATCCTCATGTTTCCTTGCGATCCTGAGTCAGGCAAACCGCAAGAACTTGAATTTGTAGTACATTTTAGCATTCATTTGCAGGAAGCCTTTTTCAAAGCGTTTCAAACTTTCCCCAATTACACAGTTATCTGGCGATTAGAAGGCCAATTGCCTGAAAATCTGGCGAAATATCCGCACATTCGATTGGTTAAATGGTTTCCGCAGGGTGATCTATTACGTGAGTTAACTTATCTCTTTCTACAAGAAAAAAAAAACAAATTTTTATAACTTTCAGATCACAAAAAACTCAAATTATTTATCTCACATGGCGGCTATAACAGCTTTTTGGAAAGTGCTCAAGCGGGTGTACCGTTAGTCTTGATGCCTTTACTAATCGATCAGTATGCAAATGCTGAACGAGCAAAGAAAAAAGGAGTCGCTTTAATATTGGACAAAAATACAGCGACTGCAGAATCTATTCAGCATGCGATGAGGACTGTTCTGAATGATCCAAGGTAAGTCGCAAGCGTCCAGAGTGCTATTAAGTGCGGCGCTAGGGAGGACTAGCAATCCTAAGCAAACCAAGAGCACTTACAATTAGTCATTATTCTACGCTTGCTGGAATTATGGTTTCTCTTTGGTTAGCCATGGCCGCCAGACTAACATGAGGGCGGGAAAAGATCTGCAGCACTAGAAATTGAGGCCGGGAAGCGGGGGAGGGGGGGGGGGACCCTGATACAAACTTGACAAAATTTTGAAAGCTAGATGTGTTTCGTAGCATAGATGAATGGACGCTTTAAAAAACGCATAGCTAACTAAAACAAACTCAGAAATTTACTACTATCTTTTTCGTACAAGCCTTTTATGTTTCCTTCGCTCACGCTTTTTCGGTGTAGCGCAAGTATAAAAGCTTCCCCTAGTCTAACCCAGAGACATTAAAATTTTCAAAGAAGTCTGTAACGACAGACTCAAAAGTTTTAGAACAGCCAATGCACGCAGTGGAACCAGGGCTCAGGATGGCTGGTCTACTCGGCCTCAAGGAAAGGCGAGGCGGCCCAACATACTAGGCACTGCAAACAGCGTGTAATCTCGCACTCATACTGTATGTATGCATTGATATGCCATCATCCCAGCCACAAAGCTTCTGTTCAGTGTATGTACTGCTGCTGTTCAGACAGGCTCGCAAAGGCAGCTGTGCTGTTCCCCACGAGCGGCCTGCATACTGTATGCTAAAGCTGTAGCGCTGCGAGTAAAGTGGTATGGCTTATCGTTACATGCCTATGCCTCGAAAAACACTGAAAAATGTTTTCCCCTTCTTTTAACTCCATGTTCATGCTCATGGTTTATCATATCAGTAATAAACCGCTCGAGGATGAAGGGACACATGACACAAAATGATTTACCTTTGCCGCGAGTCACACTCGCTAATAACAATAAGATCAAGCGCTACCACGCACAGCCCGAGAGTTAGACACCCCCAGGCCTGCTATGAGGACAACGAGCACGGGATTGCATGATCCTCTGCTCGTTGCCACAATTAGTCGTCCAGTTCATGTTCATGCAGAGAAAGCAGCTTCTGCTCCGACATTTTTCCTAAACCGTGGTTGCGCTAAGCAGTGGCCGAGTAGACCAGCCATCCAAAGCCCTGGTTCCACTCTGTGCATTGGCTGGTCTAAAACTTTTGAGTCTGTCGTGTAACAGACTTTTTTGGAAATAATAAAACCGTTTTCCGTTTCTTGCTACGAACTAGTTCGGCCCATAACACTTGTTCCTGCATGGATCAACTAAGAGAATCGAGTGACTACCATATGCCTTCTTCCAAAACTCAAAAAAAATAAACCTGAAACTGAACGTGAACCCAAGCTCTTACAGATAAGCTGCTCAGTTTTTTGGAGGATGTACTTCGACATACAGGAGGCAGGAAAAACAACAAAATTACTTCTTTTATGCCTCCATCATGTCCGATACCTAATCTTCGATTGCGCGAAAAATTCGAAGGCTACCCTCATATTCCTTGTTCATAATAATGTCCCTCTGTCCCGTGGAAAGAAGAGAAACGAAACCGAAGATTCTAACCCGTGAAGGAGTCGAACTGAGAGCCTGGTGGTCGCAAAACAAAAGTGTTGTCGGAAAGCTACTCTGCCATCTAGCGGCAAATTTTTTCTGGTACCGCAAACCCATCTTCGTGAGAGCCCGCTGAGCCTAGCCATTGGCGCTGCAATCAACCCGTGCAGTTGATGTTTCTAAACTCCGAAAATGAAAAAACAGAAACACCAGCGCCAGCTACACTTCAAGGTCGATAACTCAAGAATGACTGAACCAAAAAAGTCGCTTTTCGCCAGCTTTACAAGATAGGCCAGATCTGCAAACGCGTCAATTTTTATCGAGATACGTCCAGTACCTGATGAGCGACGGATAAAAAACGCTGAAACACTGACTTTTTTCAGGAACAACTTTTCGGAAATTCAAGCTTCAAAAAATGACCGTCAAAAGGCAGAGTCCGAAAGTTTCAGCTTTCAGAAAAACTAATATTTACAACTGTACGACCTCTGGTTGTTGCTCTAGGCACATGTTGTCGCCTCCTCCCTCCTCCTCCTCGTCTTTTCACCCTGAACAAGAAATCGCGTATTTTGGAACTCGACGGCGGCCGGACGGATTCTGATAAAAATTGGCACGACTGTAGATTCGGCCGATTCTGCTAAGTGTGCAAAAAATCAAAAATTTCCGTCGAACCATTCTTGAGTTATTAGCCGGCGAAAATCGTCCTTTAGCATTAGGCGTCTGGTTGGCTGGTCTAAGCAGGCACTACCGTGTCTGCTGATTTGAATTCCCGCTTAAAAGTGCGGGGGGGGGGGGCAGTTTGTTTAATGCATTGCGAATCAGACTTTCTAATCACCCATCCTATAAAACCACTTACATAATCGTATTTTACCTATTGCAGCTTCAAAAAGAATGCACTTTATTTATCGGCAGTGCTAAAAGATCAAATAATTCCAAATCAACTTGTAGCAGTGCATCAGATCGAGAGAATCGCAAAAGCTGGTCACATTTGGCCGACTATGAAAGCTGCCCAACGATTGAATTGGATAGAATACTTCTGTCTGGACGTCGGCGCAATGTTTCTCGCGCTCATTGCTCTTGCTGCTTACCTAAGTGGATATTTTTGTATATTTGGTTGGGGGATTTTACAGAAACAGAAAAAACAGGGCAAACAATAAGAATCTGCTGAAACTGGTTGTTTATTTAAGAAAGTTGAAGTAAAGTTTAAACAAACTCTGTTTTGCAAATATCGTCATATACTACGCATAATTTGGCTTTGCAATAGGGCACAAAAAGCACTGACAAAGTTCTGGCTGATCATCGGGTGCTTTCTTTTTGAGTACAACCTCAAGTCCAGTGCTTGCTGCATCGTTCCTGAAAAATATTTATATGCTATCAGCGGCAGGCCGGTTGAGAGCTCACTACAGTAGCCCCCTTAGTACATATTTTGCGTCTTTGTGAACGCCCCGAGATAGTGTACGGCGGCACAAGGATACCCACTTTCCACTCTGCATTTCATGAGTTACCACTTGGTTTCGTTTCATTCTTTTTCAAGGACTCAACCGAATAAGGTTTTCAGTAAGCCATGCAACAACTGGGCCCCGTTGCATAAAAGCCAGGTCAAGTCAACTCGTTTAGGATGACTATATACCCTGTGTGTATTCGCGTAAGGCAACTTCTAGGACGAGTGCAACTCCCCAGGCCAACTCCCTGAGTCGTCCTGCACCCTTCCCTTGAACCAGTTTCTGACGTGGAAAGATGGTAGTCGATGTTTTCGATGTGGTCCTAGAAGGTTGATTCAGAATGGGTCTTAAGCGTGCTTAGAAAATTTCCAACGTGGCAGTAGAGGGAAAGGAGAAAATTATTTAATATCGATTGTCGGGCACGCAGAAGATCATTATTGCTCGGCTGATCAATGTGCGGAAAGATGCTTTATTTCGGCAATTTTCAGTCACCAAAGGCACTACGTACAGAAGCAAAGAACAAGCCTGGACGGAGATCATTGAGGAATGCAAAAACACGTATGGCTTCGACGCTGGTTAGTCTCGGTATTTTACATGGAGATGGTAACAGGGAAGGGATGCATTGAATGGATCGTTTACTAAGCTGGCGCTTGAAATCCACCCTCACCATTCTTCTTCTTGGGTAAAGGCCGCAATGCCATGCAAATTGAACTTCTCTGCTCAAATAAGGGTAGACTATGCAGATTATGGGTTGACCTTCTTGTCAATTTTAGTTGAGCCTGGTAAGGGCTTTAAGCATATGCGATACCATGTTTGCGGAAATATGAAGATGGAGACGACAAAGAGGCGCGACCAGTACGCTCGATCAGGATCCCAAGGATGCGCGTATACTAAACTGGAAGAAATCGTTTTGCAAGTTTTGGGGCCCGATTCAGCCGCTGTTGAAGGGTTACGAGTGAAGGAACAGTGGGACGATGCAGGAGCATTGAGGAACAGGTGAGTTTGCATGGATATCTGCTAGATGATCCATGCCTACTGTTCTGTTGTCTTTACAGGAGAGCTACATCTCTGCGTTCATTGTCACCCATGATGCTGATCCAATCCTAAAAACGTCCTGCCCATCGCCAGTCCAGTTGTCAGCGCCCAGTCAATCGTCGACGTCTCGTTGGTCGCCTGCGTCCCGACGGTCATCCACGCCTAGTCGGTCGTCGACGTCTTATCGCTCCCCCACTATTTACTGGTCGCTAATGTCTCTACGCTCTCCCAATATTCACTGGTCACCCGCGCCCAATCAGTCGCCCATGCCACGTCGATCGCCCGATTCTCGTCGGTCCCCCACGCGCAGTCGGTCACCAGTGTCTTGTCGATCGCCCTCTCCTTCCAATCCTCGTCGCCGATCTGCAAATTTACCCCGTGGGCATGATTTGTTGAAATCTACGAACAATGAGTCTAGCTCCCACAAGGCGTTGGGTAAGTCAGTTTTCATACTGTATGTCGGACTACACTAGATAGATGTCGCCAGCCCTCACTCCGAAATCCCTGGCCCACCCGTCTAACCAACCTCACCCCACCCTAGCCTCACAGCTTGCGACACAATGCATGCTGATTAATTGCAGGAAAACGATGTTCTCATACAAAACAGCTGTCCTGATCTATGCACATACAATATGTCACACCCTCTGTCACATTCTGAAGTGTTCACACCCCCGTAGTTGTTCTTTCCAGCGTCAACGCTAGTTTGTGGTCCAGGAGCTCAAGACGCTCGAAAATCTCCATCTAATCGCCATGACAACATCGACAATGAAGAAAAAAAGCAAGCGAAGCTAAAGAGTGATATCATGTATTTGAAGAAGCAAAATTCGATTTTAAAAAACCGTAAGCTGGAATTAGAGATCGAAGCTTTACGCAGGAACGGTCAACCTTAGGTGAATGATGCTCGGAGTGTGACAAATTCGATAGCTCCAGCAAGTGAATGAATGAGTGATAAAAGTGTCATGTTTGAGTTTAACCTTGTCACACCCTCCGGCACATTCTTAAATGCTCACACCCTCTGCTGCGTGGTTAAGCAACTATAAAGTTAAAAAAAAAGTTTCAATCAAAACCAAACATGTCTAACAGCAAATCAAAACCTTGCTATAATTTGGAGCCGCCGAGTCAAGTCACCGTCCAGATGCCGATCATCGTTGCTTTCGTTGTCGCTGCTATCTATATTCCCATCAGGACGCCAGTCATCGTCCTCGAGAAACAGTGCCGTCTCATCGGGTCCCATCAGAAGATTGTGCAAAACAGCACAACAGCGGATAGCCTCGCCAACGAATGATGGAGCCAAATCTTGAGGCAGTAGGAGGCAGCGAAAACGTTGCTTCAGGACTACAATCGCACACTCGATCAAATGTCGTGTTTTCCTTTGATGGCGATTGAACTGCTCCTGCTGTGCCATGACCATAAATAACG
>JASANH010000598.1:0-22307 GCA_030248295.1 Mesodorylaimus sp. YZB2_4 | reverse complement strand
GGCTTAATCATAGTCCATGTCCCCGTTTAAAGCGTGGTCTTAAAGACGTTCTAACGTTTGTTAAAAAACCCCGAAACCCTTAAAATTCAATCACTTATCCAATCAGCTCAGAAAATCTGTGATTAAAGGTCTACATACAGTGTGTTAGGGCGCGGGTGGCGTCAGTGTTGGTGCCTAGGAACGGTGGCGTTCCTGCCTCGCGGTGTTAATTTTTCGGGCAGTGAACTATTAGCGAAATAAGACATTTCCCTTCAATGTAATTTTCCAAGTCGCGTCCGCTCAGTGGAAGCGTATATAGGTGGGGTAACTTCAGCTTCACCACACGTCGTTTTATGTCTGAAGGTCAATCTTGTTCAACCTGCTTTATCTGGCGCTGTCTTCGCCTCTTTCGCTTTAAACAAGATCGAGCAGGGTCAAACCAACAGTGCACAAGCCTGCAGTGCTACTGTCCGAATCTCGTCAGGACGAACGACTCGCTGTCCAACTCGGCATATATCCTCTTGAATGCGCAGCCTCACAGGCACAACAGTCAGATGTATAGCGCATGCAAATATGTCTGAGATCTATCTATGTCTTATCTAAAGGTCGTTCGTCGAGTTTATCTAAATACGTATCTAAAGTGTGATCTGAAAGTTCGGTTTTCGCATGAATAACTCTTCTGTAGTCTCTAAAAGCTCCCTTTTCTCTTTTTGGTAGACTAATCCCACTACAATAACAGTACTTTTCTGATAGAACCCCCTCGTGAGCCAATGTCTTAGGAATCCATGAACTCTGGTCCCAACTTCCCCCTTTCCCTGGGCATCTCTCGCCCGCCGGAGTGTCGCGACGGAGCGCGGTGGATTTCAAGGCTCACATTACAGCCCAGGAGAAGCATGGTCGATTTGTGACTTAACGATGTGATTCTTTCCTTTTTATGCTTAGCTCGCTTTCCTGTGGCTCGATTTCTTCGTTCTGTCTCCGACCAGAGTGGTCGCCTGCTTATCTTTGTCCGTAAAAGACAGTGTAACGAAGCTGTGATATATTCAGTCTCTCTCCTCTAGCCGACCTGAGCAGTCAGTTCTCTCGTCGCTCTCTTTATCTACGCTTTCATTTTCAAAATTTTCCAAGCTCTATCGACTTTAAACTGTGGTCTGGTCCACATCAACAAAATATTGTATCTTTAATCAAGGCTGACGGCACACAAGTAATCTGTGACTCGTTGGCTGTTACCTTGGCTTTTCATGACGGCAATAGACCTTTTCGACGTGTGGAGCCGAAATCGCTAATTTGACTTTCCCGCTCCGGCTGCCTATGACAAGAATGAATCGACTGTGCGCAGGGTATTCTGCATGGATACACTATATGCGCCGAAGGCGCTGGATCGACTGCTTAGACACACCACGGCGCTGAAAACGGATGTCACGAATGCTATTACCCATTTGTGGCGCGAATATACAAGATATCAAAAAACGGACAATGGCATTGAGGAGGAAATAGGATGAGTTGGGCCGTTGCCTACGGGGACCTCGAGTTGTTGAATTTAAAAAATTTTTAAATTTGCTGCTCCGCAGGTATAGTAGGCCACTTACGTCAGCAAGTTAATGTCTGCTGGAGACGGTACTGAAAGAATGACCAAAAAAGACTGAAAGCTGATAAAATAAGAATTAAAACTCATGCGAAGCGAGACTGGAATGATGCTGGTACGACTTACATCGACTGTTAACGAAGAAAACGCCTGGGAAGGACTTCAAGGGTTGTATTTATGCAAAATGAATTATCTTGTGTTTACTATAATCCCGCACACATCTACAGTACGCTGCCCACCTGCAAACTTTGACACAGCGCGGGAAATTTAAATTCTTGAAAAATTCAACAACTCGAGGTCCCCGTAGGCAACGGCCCAACTCATCGTATTTCCTCCTCGATGCCGTTGTCCGTTTTTTGATATCTTGTTAATTCGTGCCACAAATGGGTAATAGCATTCATGACATCCGTTTTCAGCGCCGTGGTGTGTCTAAGCAGTCGATCCAGCGCCTTCGGCGCATATAGTGTATCCATGGTATCCTGGTAACGCATGGCCCCACTACTACTGTTATATGGCCTAGCAGCTCGTCGGTTTCGCTGGAAAATAGGTGTTGATCGCGACCGGCGTGCGCACCCTGGTTTTTGACGGCGCGAGTGACGAAGGAAAATCGGCTTGATTCGGACGTTTTGAATCATCAAACTCGATGTAATTCCGGTCGATTTTGATCGTGGATGTCTTAATAAAATCAGGTAAGGAATAAGTTCACAAAATTTATCGTTTTGCGAAAGTGTAGGCTTAATAGAATTTATGAATGGAATTTTGCATTTTTCACGTTTATGAGCGTGTGAGATGGGGTTCAGAAAATGTTCTCCGGCCAACATTTAAAGTCATCCAAAAATTCCCATTTCTGTTTTTAACTATTACACAGTGTTCATACTAAAATGTGTGCTCTTCCTTTTTTGTAAATTGATGCGTGAGTGTTCTTATATATAGTTTTCTTTAATGTCTAATTTTGTACGTTTGCCTTTTCAGATTGTTATTGTGGGCCATGGCACAAGCACTGCTAACAGCGATTAATCATGGCTTCGGAAAAACGATCAAATGCTGTTACGTAACTTTTCCAAGGTAATTGAGAAACGAGAAGGCGATCCTATATTTCCGTGCGGGCAGCGATGGCATTTTGTGAGGCGTGCAGTCGAATAAAGACGGCTACAGGAATGAATGCGTCCGCATTCGCCTATCGAAAGGCGTCCATACGAGAGCCGTGGCGAGGAGTGTGGTCGATTGTGGAGTGCGATGTGGTCACTGTTGCCGAAAAGCGGTCAAATCTCATTACCGATCATTTGCTACGTCGAGTTCTTTGGGCCCTCGTGAGTCTGTCGGAAATGGTTCGACGGGACCGTGAGACGGTTTGTAGTTTGTTTGTTGATGGAACGGCAATGTCGATCTGGAATCACTAGATACAAAAGACTCGCATGAACGAGTCGGAGAAACATAAGCTGTCGCTTCGTGCTAAATTGAAGGTCGATGCAGCCAAGTTCAAGAAATCTCGTGAGTGAATTTACAGGTTTTCTGTTTTGAGTTGGATCTGGATTCTTTTTTGTTTGAGGGGCCAAATTGTCTTGCGTGATATGAAGTTATTGTTTTTCCGTTTGAGGGACCTTTTTCGTACGTTGCGATTAAACGAGAAATATTCGAACATGGGATGAGGTTTGTGGTTGGAAACAACTTTATTGCTACGTTTTACACATCGCATCATAAGGTTATTCCTTCACGAGTCGTCTTATGCACGCACATTCAAACTTCAAGATCTGATCACACGCCAGAAAACCCATTCAAAATATTAACGTTTATGGTACGTAAGTTAAAGGCAACCTCCATGAGCCATGGCTAATACGGAGCCGATTGAAATCGTAGATTCGGAGCCGATTCCGCTGACACAGTGCCATCCGGATTCACTAAGCCCCGCAAATTTGCCAATTTGTTAGGCGAAAAATACACAACCTTGACATCTGGCTTCAAAGCCAACATACGATTCCAAAAATCTGACATTCTGAAACGAAAAAACCACAAAACTCACGCATCAATTTACAAAAAAAGGAAGAGCACACATTTTAGTATGAACACTGTGTAATAGTTAAAAACAGAAATAGGAATTTTTGGATGACTTTAAATGTTGGCCGGAGTTCATTTTCTGAACCCCATCTTACACGCTCAAAAACGTGAAAAATGCAAAATTCCATTCATAAATTCTATTAAGCCTACACTTTCGCAAAAGGAAAAAATTTTGTGAACTTATTCCTTACTTGATTTTATTAAGACATTCACGATTAAAATCGACCGGAATTACATCGAGTTTGATGATTCAAAACGTCCGAATCAAGCCGATTTTCCTTCGTCACTCGCGCCGTCAAAAACCAGGGTGCGCACGCCGGTGTCAGACGTCAAACTGTCTGGGCGCCAATGTGTCTGGGGCGGACATGAAGACCGAACCTGTGCGTGTCTGTGGACACGTCCAAGTAGGATGAACGTGTCCGGGCCCTGCGCGAAGGTGTCTCCCTGAATAGGTCCCTGGTTGAATAGGTAAATTCTCGTTTTTGAAGTGTACATATTGTTGAATTTTCAGCCATGGATATCGATAAATACAAGGCGTATTGCTTGTATTTAGCGGATGGGTCATATCCGTCATCTTGTGACACCGATAACAAAAAAAGGATTTTGCGGAGAACTGCAACGAAATCGTTTGTTTTGAAAAATGGTCAACTGTATCATCCGCGTGATGGTAAGAAAATAAGTAGCTCATAAAATGAGGTGAATTTCTGGCAACAGTGGCTGCTTTAGCGATGTATCTAAATGATCCTGTCAAACGAGCAGAAAACGCTCAGAGAGTAATCACAGGAAATGTCGAAAAAGAAGCCATACTCAGAGAAGTTCACTGTGGCGTTGTTGGCGGCGGCCATTTCGGAGAAAAGGCGACACAAGGGTAAATTTCTTAATTTTTAATTTTCGATATTTGTAAACGCTCAAAATTTTGCCTGTTCATAGGAAAATAGCCGAACGGTTTTGGTGGCCAGGCTTTTCGAAAGGTATCAAAGCATTCGTCAGGTCATGTGACGCCTGTCAAAAAGCGAATCCCCTCCATATTCCGACAGCTGCCGAATTGCATCCGATTCCAGTCACTAATGAATTTGGATATCGCTGGTGTGTGGATCTCATCGGCCGCTTAAAATGACGCCCTGTGGAAATCAGTGAGTACAGCGTTTGATTCACGACTGAGCATAAAGGCAGACCCGTGGGACTGGGCAAAAAAGTTGTCACGGGCTCCCCTTTACAAGGTTTTATGAAAAACGTCAGTCTCTTCGTTGAATAACTCCTGATTTGATTTGATCAGAAGAGAGGCCTCGGGTCTGCACGTTCTTTTTTCTGACAGATATATCGCGGTGGCAACCGAATATTTGACACGGATGGCTGTTGCCAAACCATTGCCAGTCAAAGACGCTGTCGGCGTGGGACGTTTCATCTTTGAGGATGTGATTTGTATGTTTGGCGTCATGAAACTGCTTCAACACGACCAAGGTTTGATGGAATGTCTGTTCAAAAAGAAAATTTTAAACTAGCTCCTTTTCAGGCCGTGAATTTTGTAATGCAATCTTGGAGTCGATGCGTAATTTGCTTGGATTTAAGGTAGCCATTTCGACCGCGTATCGCCCCAGACCAATGGATTAACCGAAAGGTGCTGGGTGGGAATTTATTTTGCTTTTTGTCATTGAAAGGGTTCCTGAAGTTTTAGGTTTAATCAAACGTTGGAGACACAGCTGATGAAAAATTTAAACGACCTAACAAACTGGGATTTACAGCTGCAAGGAATTTTGTTCAGTTATCGGACCAACGTTCAGGTGCGTTGTTACAGGTTCATGACTAACGTTCAGGTACATGGTTTCTTCGTTGGCAGAATACAGGATGTCCACTTTGTAGAATTCAACTAAGAAGACCCCATTCGAAATGACGTTTGGCTGTCGAGCCCGGCTGCCAGTCGAGCTCGATCATATCGCAGATGAACCTGCTATTTCTTCCGCTGGAGACTACGAGAAGGCCGTAGCACAACGTATCGATGCAGTTTCGTCGATGTTGGTGTCGTGCAGAGAAGAAGGGCTGGCCAATTTGAAGAAGGCGCAAAAAAAACAGAAAGAAACTTACGCCCTGAAGCATAGACCCTTAAACCTGTTTGCCGTGGGAGACAAGGTAATATTGACACGTTGTTCACTTCCTCGCTGTTGAAATCGTCTTTTTAAGGTGTTGAAGTTTAATGCCAGTCGTAACCGGCGTCAAGGAGATCGAATTCAATCTCCTTATTTCCCATCCGCATCTGGTCAGTATTATATCATCACGGAAATTCTAGAGAAAGGTGTCTATCGACTTCACGATCCCTTTCGGCAAATTGATCTAACTGGCAAAGTTAATGGAAAACATTTAAAGCGTTACGAGGCAAGTGTGCTGTGAGATAAGAATGATATTCCATTTACCTGTCTGTAGCCTGTCTCATTTAGGAAAACACGGCTGCTCCTGATTTGCCTGCTTCTGAACCTGCAACTTCGCAAATTTTGGTGCGAAATCTGGTAATTTTGAGGAGCGCCTGATGGGTAATACATTTAGTGTAATTACCATAGCTATCAAATTTAGGCAGACGACGGTCCAAGTCAAATTATAACAGAAGCTGCTTCGACCACTACCAGCCCACCAACTTATACGCAGGAAGTGATGGCTTGCTTGCCGCATTTGTCCAGGTATTGCTTACCCTTTTTATGCTTATATTGCTTATTTATGACGGTTTCCTCAAATGCAGGGAGCAAGTACAAGTTGGCATCGAAGCGTTTCAGGAAACAGTCTCACATGACGCTTTTGCAAAATTGTCTTGGAAAGAAAAAATTGTTGGTGCAGTCAATTGGTCGAGGGAGCTGCATCGAAGAATTGGTGTACAGGTCAATGGTGATACGTTCGCAATTATGCTGCATGTAGTAAGTTGAATCTGTTTCTATCTATCAGTCCCTCCCTCAGTAACTTTTTCAGGAAGAAAAGTTTAAATTTATTTATTCCAAAATTTCGCAGCAACTTGGAATAACGGAAGCAGCTATTTCTTTGATTCGTGTTGATGGTGGCGACATAATGTATCCGCACTTTACGCTCGATAATCTCTTTGTGGAAGAAGACGAAAAGTTTGGTATGGTTTGAACGGAAAGTTTTGTTATTGCTTCTTTTATAACTATCACAGTAACTTTTTAGTGTGCAGCATCCAAGAAGTCGAAAAGGAAAACCGTTTATCGCGCATGAATCGAGAAGAACGTATTTTGCGCGAAAAAATTGCGAGCAAGAACTTGGTTTTATTGGAACTGATGAAGTCGTCGAAAGCTAAAGTATATTATTTACTACTAGTCTCACCTCCGTCTTCACGCAAATTGCCATTTTCAGGAATATGCCATAAATTTAATATTGGGAAAGGTGAAAACAGGTCGAACCGAAAGTTTTGACGATTGGTGGAAAGCGAACGTCGGCAAGCCATCGTCGTCGTTGCATTGCGAGCTAGGTCCACTTTTGGCGACTGCTGAAGTGGATGACGACTTGGTAATAAAGTTCACTGCCTTTCGTTTTTTCATGTTTCAACATTTATTACGCGTCAGGTTATTGAAATGATGGCTCATTTTCAAGTGATTGGCAAGAAGCTCAATCCTAGCGTGTCGGCGAAGTCAGAAGCGTTCATTCGCAACGTTGTTTTTGTTGAGGTAAAACTGTCTTGTGGCTTAAAATGAGAATATGTACCTGTAGAATGATTTTTTGCCTTTTACAATATAGGTTATGAAGTACTGTCTAGAGCAGTTGTATGATATCGACGATGCAAAGGCGGAACGTATTTTGCGCACTGCTGGAGAATAGGTGTATCTGGACCTAGAGTTGAAAGCGCTTGAACCAGTAAGATCTGTTTGCCTACTGTCGCATGCCATAGAAACTCCTGTAGCAACTTGTTTGTTCTTTTAGATTAACACTAGCCTGATTGTGTTGGAAGAGAGCCAGAAAATGAGAATGGGGAACCAGTCGTCAAATAAGAAACCAAAGAACCAAACTGGTTTTCAGGTGCCAACTGTGCAAGGCACGGCGCGAAAAGGTGTTCGCCTTGGGGCTCGGTTAGCTAAAGGTACAGATGTACTGTATGGTTATTATCCATACTACTTGAGACCAATGATCTAAAGCAGCCAAAGTTTCTTTAGCGGGCCAGTCAATAGCGCAAAGCGGACTGAATAATTGGAAGTGTCCTTACTGTCAGCAGCAATGGGAAGAAAAAGGTTCGAATATGATAGGCTGCGACGGGTGCGATTCTTGGTATCATTGGTAAGATCACCTAAGCTATTGCTGAGGTTATTTTTCAATCAAGATTTTTAGGTCGTGCGTTGGGCTGAAAAGAAAACCTCGCCTAAATAAGTGGTATTGCCCCAATTGTGCCACTAAAGAATGAGGCCTAGATTTTATGAGCTTATTGTATTATCGCTACTGTACATTTTTTTTGCGGCTATGATACTTTTGTGGTTTGTATTGCTTTATGTTGGTCTGCCATGTATCCATAAAATCGTATTTAAATTATTAAAATCCACAAAACTTGTTGAAAACAGATTTCGCTCACTGTTCGCGTTACAGAAGCCTTAGTTTTTGGCAGTTTTTAAAAAGTGCAACACTGCCAAAAAAGATCTCGGGATGCAGTAAGCAGAAGTAGGAAGCTGAGAGTGCATGCGTGCGCAGACGGTGTAGTCCGGACATGCTCGCGCGTCGGGGGGACACAATGGGGTGAGCCTACGTGTCCACTGGACACCTCTACGCGCCGGACACGTAGACGCGTGACACCGGTCGCGATCAACACCTATTTTCCAGCGAAACCGACGAGCTGCTAGGCCATATAACAGTAGTAGTGGGGCCATGTGGTAAAGGGGGTATCTTTCAGCACATGCGCCGGTGATCAGCTCTGCTGGCATTGCATTGTTTTGTTGTTTCGCTTTGTTTTGGTGGCAGCCAGAAGAATAGTCAAAAAGTCGTAGCAGCTAAAGAAGCTAAAAAATTTTGATAACAGTTTTGATAACATTATTGGTAGATTTGCCGCAATCTCTGCGTTTATTAATCGTCCGACAAGATAGAAATTTCGAATTTTGGTATAGTTATTCGGATCTACATCTGAAAGAAATGTGCACGGCGTTTGGTATTCCATCGACGGGTGGAAAGAAAGATAAAGCGGCGAGGTTATGCGTTGCCTGGGAACTGGGATACGAACCTGCCGTTTCGTCGAAATTAGCCGAAGAAATTCGGACGAAAGAAATCGAGGCGAAGCTAGACCGTTCACCAGCGATTCCAAATCCATCAACGATTTCTGAACACGATTGGAGAGGCGGTTTGGACGGCCTGAAACAACTGCCATTCGTCGATCGTCAAGCCCTTATGAATTATTATCTACGAGAACCATTTGCTGCTCCATCGGATTTTCAAAGTTTTAATAAGTTAGTTTCTTTGTCTTCTGGTATTAGATTATGGGCTTATTTGCTTTCTCAAAAATTGATTGTGATAGTTTCCTGTCCATAAGCAGTTGATGTTCGAAACTGATTTTCTTATTTTTCAGGTGTGTCAGCACGGTGGCCTACGGACTGTTTTACGATAATCGCGTTGGAGAATTGCAAGTCTTTGATGACAACGCTACGCCATGGGTTCTAGTCAAGTCACTGTGCAGTTCCACGATGGCCAATAAAAGTTATGCTGTTTGGATCGCTCTTGATAGATTGCAAGCAGAAATAGAAACCGCGTGCTGTGAATGTATGGCTGGGTAAGTAAGACAATGTCTTTTTATTTTTACGTTATCAAGTCCTAGCGAGACTGAACGATGTTATTTCTCCGATCATTCTTGGGAATAGCATATGGCGATGTTGTGTAGCGAAACATACATTAGAGGGTGTAAAGAGGATATCGATCTCTAACCGATCCAACATCGCTGACTTCGTCTGTGGGGGGGGGGGCGGGGGGGGGGGGTGTCCACGACATGGCGGGCCATTTTTCACAAGACTCTCCATCGCCATGTAAAAAATGGGGGGGGGGGGGTCAAAAACAGCCTAGGACGGGGGGTCAAAAAACAGCATAGGTAGCTAGGTAGGTAGTAGCTACCTGCACACCCTTGCTGGGCGGGACGGGGGGGGGGGGACTCAAAAACAGCAAAGGTGCACAAACCTGCACACCTTTGCCGGGCGGGACAGGGGGGTCTAAAAAATGAGAAGCCAGCCAGCGATGTTGAACCGATCCTATAGTATCAAGTATCAAGTATGGGCAAGGTCGGCTGGGTTAGGAGGGGGTTTTGGGAAGGGGGAGGGTGGGAGGGGGGTAGGAGAGATGGCCAAGATGCGCTGGCCGCGCAGTCGCGCCAGCGCGAAGCGCAGGGGTGGGGTGCGGGCCAGAGGCGAAACTTTTAGAAATTACTGCTTTATAATGCGCCTTTTACGCATGTTCCTGTTATGGAAGATAAAGCAGACGTGGCGGCTGCCCGGCCGGCCCAGGCTAGCAAGGGACCTTGCTTGATATGTATAGATAATAGAACAAGCAGGACTTGGCTGCTGGCTGTCCGGTTAGCTCAGGCTAGGAACTTGGTGAGTCAAGCTTGTGAGTATATACTTACTGAGAAGATAAAAGCGGGACTAGCCCAGGCCAGGCTAGGCTGGCTTTCCTGTGCCATGACAAAGGCAAGCCTGATCTGGATCTGATGTTAGACAGGTCAGGCCAGGTCAGGTTTGGGTCGAGTCGAGTGAGTGAGTTGTATGACTGTTTACATACAGTGCTGTGGGCTGGCTGCACAATAGGCCTATGCTTGGAGGCCAGGGCTTAGTCAGTCAGGTCAGGTCTTGGTCCAGCCCACATACAATTCGATCGCTTTTCTTTCTTCCTGCTGGACCTGAGGTAGGGGGGGGGGGGGGGTGAGAGGAAGGGTTCAATGTCCTGGCCAGCCCAACAGGGGGGTTTACCCTGCCTACCCCCTTCTTGGCCATAGTTGTCAAGTATTGGAGTACTAAACACGTCTGCCCTTGTTTTATCTTTTATGGCAGGTACAGTTAATGATTTCAAACCAGAAACCAGGCTGGAAAAACCAGCCTTGAATGTCCTGCACAGGCACAGAGTCCATCGGGTCTAGAATAAAATTTTATGTTGAACTAAAGTTTTTACACGCTTAACAAAATTATTTTTTTCTTTCAGATTGCCTGGGTTTTGCAAGCATGTTTTCGCGACCTTATTTAAAATCGAATTCCTTTGTTCAAGCGGTCAAACGCGGCCTGCGTGTACTGACGTTCAATGCGAATGGAGTCAACCATCAACATCGGCGGCCAAAGATCCAGTTATCCCAAAACTAGTGGCCGAAGTCGATTGGAAGAGCGCATCAGCAGACTACGAGCCAGAGGGATCATTGAATTCGGAGGAGAAATCAAATTTTGTCGCATGTCAAGGGACTATTGACGATGTGGATAAAGTCGCCATCGTTGAAGAATTGAATCAAACTTTCCAAATGCAATTATCGTCAAATTTCTCGAAATGCGAGCCGCAGATCAGCCTGTCAAAACTATTACGGAGATTGTGGACGAGTGGCGCATGAAATCAGTCGTGCCATTAGACGAAAAGATTGCTTCATGCGAGATTGCGATTTTGGAATATTTCAGCCAGGACAAAATCGAGAAAATCAACCAACTAACATGCGAGCAGTGGAAAAACGTATTTTGGGAAATGCATCGTCGACTGCGGCTAACGGCTTCAATCAGTAAAAGCATCAGTAGCGCAGTGGATCGGTGGAAGCCCGAATTTGTAGCATCGAAAGACAAGGACCAGTTATTGTCAAAATTGCTCCCTCCCAGCCGAGTGAATCAACTAAAAGGAATTAAGATCACAGCTCGATCGCTGGAGTATGGGCGAATGAACGAGAGCACAGCCTTGAAGGCCTATTTAGAGAAACATCGTTCGGATGGATGTCCAGATGCCGTCATCGAAAAATCAGGATTGGTGTTATGCAAAGAGTATCCCGCTATTGGCGCATCCCCGGATGGTATCCTCAAGTGTTCAAAGCATGGTCAGCGGTTAGTGGAAGTCAAGTGCCCATCGTCATGTGAAAATATTTCAGTTTACGCCGCCGATTATATGGACGCCGATAAGAAGTGCATTAGAAGAAACATCTACGCTGATCAGCTTTTAGTGCAAATGGCGTGCACTGGTGTTCATTCTTGTGATCTTTTTATTTGGTCTCAGAAAGATTTTCATATTGAAGAATGTCAATTCAGCGAGCAGGCCTGGGAAAACATGGAAGAAAATTTGAAGTGGTTTTACAGGAACGTTGTCTTGAGGAAGTTCTTATCTGAATAAAAAATATAACAGTCGCGGCCCTTTTTCCCCTCCCACAGCCCCTATTCTCTCTGGGGTGGTCCACTCCCATATTCTTTTCATATATCAAGGGCCCAACGAGTGAAACGTGTGCTCGCAGCTAAGTCTGAAGATTATTGTGCAGCAATATCTGGTCATTTCAAACAGCACTAACGCGACAGTGCTCTATTCACAGTAGCCGTCTCCTTTATTCAGACAGGAAAGTCCAGCCTCATCTGACCTGGACCTGATTTCTATTTAAGCTACCGCTTGGCCATTCCTAAAAAACTGGAAATTGCAAACTCGTGATCGGACAATACATTAGTCGTTGCCTCATCACTTTACCAAGTCATCCTGCAAATTACATAAAATCGCCACTGACATGATGACTTTATCAATCACTGGCAGTACAGTGATCGGGATGATACCAGAAAGCATACTGTAACATTTCATTCTGCGAATCGCGCGTTCCACATGTATCCGAACATTAGCAATCTTCTTGGTCGTCAATACTTGCTCGCTTGTAAACTGAACGACCCCAGTCGCAGCGGGCGGGGTGTTCAAATCGATCGACCGCAGTAACATTTCGTCCGTTACACTGAACCCTCGATCCGCCAATGCTTGATCACCGGGCGTCAACAAGTCCATAATGCCACAATGATTCATAATGAACTTATCGCTTGTTCGGCCTGTGAATGCCTTTGATAAGAACGCAATGGCTCCATCGCCCAATATTGCCACTAGAAATTTGATCGTATTCCTCTTTTTGTAGTTGCTGTACGTGATACACTGAAGATACGGCGACTTTGGGTGTTGAATTTCCACTTCGGTACAGTCGACGATACAGCGCAGGCGTGGAAATTTCTCGGCGATGTGCGCAGGCAAGCGAGACCATGACGTCCACTGATCCGGCATTGTCACCATCCACGAAAACTGTCTGGAAAAAGATCCACCCACGTGTTGAAAATCGAAGACACTTTGCTGACACTGAAGCCAAATATTTGAGCAATTAATTCGTAATTAATGTTCAGTCGCAAGCGCATCAAAAACAAAATAAATTCTTGCTCGTATTCAGAAGATGCCTTCTCCGATTCAGAAACCGCGTTTCTTCTTCGAGTCGTTTTGGCAGGACCATGCCAGTAAGCACTCCGACGAGCGTGCGGTTCAAGCGCCTTGAACAGAACTCGAAAAATCGGCAGGCGCATACCCGTCAATGCGAAAAAGCGACTGTCGGCAATGAGCGTCGTGTCGATGATCTTTGGCTTCCGTGTTGTGTTTTCAGTTGGCAGCAAATCCATCGAATCTCTCAGCGCAGCTAATTCTTCTTTCAAAGCCGCCACTGCAGCTTTTTCTCTTGGACAATCGCAGCAGGCCTCCTCTGCTTTCTTCTCGGCCAGTATCAGTCGCATTCGTTGACCATGGTTCTCGCTCCGAAGCTGTTGATTTTCACGTTTCAGTGCTTCACATTCAGTTTTCTTGGCAGCGCAAGCTACCTCTTGACATCCTCGGGACGATGATAGCAAGAATTCAGGAGTTTTCTGATTGCAAAGGCGCTTCGATGCTGACTCAGGGGTTTGTAGAGTTGGCTTAGCGCGTTTAATATGCTGTTGGGGAGCTTCGGTATCATCGTCGATCGATACGCCCTTAAAGAAAAGAACAAGCATGAGACTGCTGACTGGCCAACAAATTCTGAGACAATTAAATAATCCCTTTAGTCCAGCCCCTCAAGTTTTCCTACATCCATCCCATACTGTAGGTCTGAGTGTCTGGGCATCTTATAAAAAATCACTACCTTTCAGGTCATGACAAAGCCGCTTTGCGTGTTTTCATCTAATTGTAAGCGATTTGTGATTCGTAATGTTGCGTCTATTTTTTAATAAAGTGCTGTACTTCGTTTATGCGGGCTTACCTGCGTGACCATTTCGGCCCACCCCAGCATCTACTGATCCAGCCGAAACGATCCGCTGATCCAAGGGTGCATCAATTCCCGACCTAATCCAACTGTTGGGTTAGATACTAAAATTCTCCGCGTTTTTTCTGCAGGGATATGATAATGTGGCAAATTGTAATGAGACAGTCCTATTTTTCTCCCAATTTGGTATTGGCTTCTGGCGCTGGTTAGTCCTCCTGTGTACTGATAGAAAGTAAGTGGCAGCGAGAAAACGGATTAGGTTGATTACGGCGTGGTGCCAATACGTCACCCCTAAAAAAGTTTTATCTTTTGAAGCCGATCGGATCACGATTGCGATCAAGGCCTAAATCCTGATCTGGCCAAGAAACAAAATTCCAGCAGGGATGACGACAAAACTGCCTCCAAGGCCTCCCCAAAGTATTATGGTTTATCCCTCAGGTTCAAACAAGGAAAGCTGACCAGCTCCTAAAGCTAAATTTTACACGGGATTTCAGAACACATAGGATGTGCTCATACATAACAGCATGCCACAAAAAAGATTTCTATGCAGACAACGCGCATCAAATTTAAAAGTTCTCGCAGACGGATCGGTTGGTTCTGGGTTTTAGGATCTGAATTTTTTTTTTTTTCCCTATTTTTTTTTTTTTTTCCCCCCCCCTTTTTTTTTTTTTTCCCCCGGGCGCTTTTTTTTTTTTTTTTTATGCCCCGCCCCCCATTTTCTTTTCTTTTCTTCCCTCCTATTCCTCGGGCGGGCTTTCCAAGTCGAACAACCCCGGCGGGGGGGTGGCGGCCTGGCCAGGGGCGGAGTATAATAAATTCTCCTGCAGATTGATTGGAAGCGCCCCCTTAAAAAGCAAAAGTCATGCAAAATGCACTGCACTGGTGTCGCATACTGTAGCGATTTTCTAATTCCATCTCATACTTTTTCTCTGGGAAACGAACCTTTCGTATCCTCTTCTCGCTTGCTACAAACCCAAGCAATAGGTCTTGCACCTTTCTCTTCCCACATTCCTTTCATCTATGCCTTCACCGCTGCTCTGTATGTGTTAGTGTTGAGATTAAAGCACTCATAGATCGGTAGTTCGGGTTTCCTCTCTCGCATTATACCACAAAGTGGTAGCAGAACGATTGCCTTTATCGCTTCTTGGGCATGGCGGGTGCTATTCGGTCTGCCCTGGGCCCGTCTCGACAACGTCTCAATAAGGCATTCGCTGACGCCAATGGGCTTTTAGCCCTGTCACCAGAAGAAGCCGAGAGGAACGTCGACAGTTTCCGTCTCGCAAAATCAAAAATCGACAAGTATGGTGATACCTACTTACGCTTGCACGCGCAGTGGATTTCCGTGGCGACCGATGATCCGGAAGAAACTGCGAAAATACAGCAGGATGCAGAAAACCATACTGCTATCCTCCAGCATATCGACGAAGGTACTGTCGCTATCGCAGCAGCCCTCGAACGCATTGAGAAACGGCTTATTCGTCCTCCTCCCGCTACCACAGCACAAGGCCAGCAGATTGCCAATCCTAGTGAAAGAACTGCCATAGAAGCTCCACGCGCTTCCGTCAAGCTTCCCAAATTGGAACTCGCTAAATTCGATGGGAATATCCTCCAATGGGGAAGCTTCTGGGACAGCTATCAAGCATCGGTTCACAACAACACAGCGCTCAATGCCATCGATAAGATGACTTACTTGAAAGGCCAGTTGACAGGAACTGCCGCCCAGGCAGTTTCTGGACTGTCGACAACAGCAGCGAACTATGAAGCCGCCATCACGCTCCTGCAGCGGAGGTTTGGAAACAAGGATGTCATTATTGACAAACATTACAACGCGCTCAATGAGTTGGCACCAGCTCAAAATCAAAAAGGTTTACGCACAGTTTTCGATCAGCTGGAACAACATCTGAATTCGCTAGCTGCCTTGGGAGAAGATACCAACCATAGACAGTTCTTCACCTTGATTAAATCCAAGATGCCACCCGCAGTGATCATCCAACTTGAAAAGGAGAGAGCTGGAGACGCTGATGTCTGGACAACTGACACCCTGCGTGAACATTTGCGCCGTCATCTCCAGATCTGTGAGACCGCATACCAACACGTTGACAACAAGACCACGGATCATGACTACAAGCCAAAAGCTTCAACGACACCTAAGTCTGGTAAGCGTAGTTTTCATTCAACTACAGGAGTTCTTGTCTCGCAGACAGCCCAAGTGAGACAGCATCAACGCCCAAGAGGTCAACCGCTCAACCAGCCATCGAGTCAGCAATCCCGTGGAAATCGTCTCACTCTCGGCCCATCAGCAACACACAACTCCCTACCGGTTCAGCCGACCAAGGAGTGCCCATATTGCGACCGTCGAGGACACTTTGCGGATGAATGTCGCACTGTCACCAGTTTAGCGGCCCGCAAGGAGAAATTGAACGCAAAGCAACTATGTTTCAACTGCCTGGGCTCTGGTCATTCGATACAACAATGCCGTCGTACCCGACCATGCTACACGTGCAAGAAGTTACACCAACATCACTCCTCCATCTGCCCAGACAAATACGACAGCCCTCCACGGTCCACTACAGTCACCGCGTCCGATGCTCCCCACTCCACCACTTCTGCCAATCTGGGACATTCGCTTTTGGCCACCAACGAGGTATCACTTTTGCAAACTGTCACCGCTCCACTAATTTCTGCGGATGGGAAGCGAACAATGACTACGCGAGGTCTGTTCGACAACGGCAGCCAGAGAAGCTATATCACGGAGAGCATCGCCAAGCAACTTGGGCTGAAAATTCGATCCACTGAAAAGCTGTCTGTTTTCACCTTCGGATCAGCTCCACCGAAGTCCATCATCACTGAGGTTGCGGAAGTCCACATTAGACTCCAAGACAACACCATTTTCACCTTCTGTGCCAACATCGTTCCAGTTATAGCGGGCCAAATCCAACGTGCAGCCATCGACACAAACAAATTCAAAACGCTTTTCAAAGACCTTCCCCTGGCTGACGAAATACCAATAAATCCCCAATCGATTC
The DNA here is from genome assembly GCA_030248295.1 of Mesodorylaimus sp. YZB2_4. Taxonomy (NCBI): domain Eukaryota; kingdom Metazoa; phylum Nematoda; class Enoplea; order Dorylaimida; family Dorylaimidae; genus Mesodorylaimus; species Mesodorylaimus sp. YZB2_4. The sequence continues at coordinate 5,452 of JASANH010000598.1, read as the reverse complement.
CAGTCCACTTCCTCATTGGATCTGACTACATGTGGGACCTTCTGACCATGGAGAAAATCACACTCACAGACGGACTGCACCTGCTCAGTTCTCGTTTGGGCTGGCTGGTGGCGGGCCGATTTAACAATTGCCAGGGATCCGAATCACCATGCGTCAACACAACCACTACGACAGCCGCACTGCTTTCACCTTCATTGTCTTTCGATCCCGAACCCCTTTTGGAGAAGGCTGACAAGCAAATCACGCAAGCGCTGGACATGACTTTCCTATGGAACCTGGAAACATTGGGCATTCGGGACAAACCAGATGAGCTCACGGACGCCATCGCCTTACATCGCTTTAATGAAACCGTACAATACGAGGACAAGCGATATTATGTCACTTGGCCATGGAAGGACAGCGCAGATTCCTTACCAGCCAACTATGGGCTGGCCCTGGGACGGTTAAATTCATTGGTACGCCGCTTGAAGGATTCGCCTCAATTGATGGCACAATACAACGACATCATACAAGCTCAGCTCAAGTCTGGCATTATCGAACCCGTTATTGGCGACAATTCCACTAGTGGAAGGGTCCATTATATTCCCCATCATCCAGTCATCACTCCTGGGAAAACGACAACAAAAGTTCGTATCGTGTACGATGGGTCGGCCACTAGCTCACGTGCGTCGGAGGCGCACAGCCTAAATGACTGTCTTTTCCGTGGACCAGTTCTACTCGACGACCTTTTGGCTATTCTAATCCGTTTCCGTTTAAACAAGATAGCACTTGCGGCTGACATCGAGAAAGCATTTCTGCAGGTTGGCCTCCAGGAATCAGAGCGGGACGTGACACGATTTCTCTGGTTGAAAGACCCAACGGTTTCCTCGACGGACAACAACGTTCAAATCTACCGTTTCACCCGTGTACCATTTGGTGTCGTATCGAGTCCATTCTTGCTAAATGCGACAATCGACCATCATTTGCGCAAAGAAAACAGTCCAGTGGCCCTCAACATTCAACGAAATATTTATGTCGACAACGTGATAACAGGGGTCAATTCTGTGGATGAAGCGATTTCTTTTTATCATACCACCAAACGTATATTTGAGGATGCTTCCATGAACATTCGAGAATGGATGTCGAATTCAACAGAATTTCTACAGTTCATTCCAGACCACGACCGTGCACAAGGACCGTTCAAAATTCTGGGGGTCCCATGGACTCCCGTCGCTGACACATTAAACATTGTGCTCCCAACATCATCAGAAAACGCCCCGATTACCAAACGCTCTATTCTGACTTTTCTGGCTTCCTTTTTCGACCCTCTCGGATTTTTCGCACCAGCTCTGTTGATTGGAAGAATTTTTTGGCAACGTCTGTGGTCGAGCAAAATTGAGTGGGATGCTCCACTGCCTCAGGACCAAAATTCGGAATGGCGTCTTATCGCTGGGGCCCTTTCTTTTCTCGCGAATGGACGAATTCCACGGTTTATTGGGTCGACCTGTCCTAAGAACACTGTGTATGAACTGCATTGCTTCACTGATGCATCTCAATCAGCATATGGAATCTGTATTTATTTACGTATCATCACGCCAACTTCTATCACCTCTAATCTCATTTTCGCCAAGTCCAGACTAGCTCCCTTGCGTGGGACAATGACAATTCCCCGTTTGGAATTACTAGCCGTTCATTTGGGCAGCAAGTGCTTGGAATTCGTCTCAACGAGTTTTCCTTTTCCTACCCAACGTCGGTTCCTGTGGTCTGATTCACAATGTGTTCTGCACTGGCTTCGCTCTGACAAACCATTGACCATATTCGTACGTAACCGCATTAACGAGATCAATCAGCATCAAGGCATTCAATTCCACTACGTATCTACTGACAACAATCCTGCTGACATCGCGTCCCGAGGAGTCAGTGCAGCCGCACTCGTGGACTCATCATTCTGGTGGCATGGGCCTGCCTGGATGACACAGAGCCAGGAGACCAGGCTGGCCCCACCTTCCCCATCTACGCCTCCTGTAGCTGTTGCGCAAATGATTGCTTCTGAACTTCAAGTCTCGTTGGTCTCCCCGTCAGCACCAGAGCGCACTTTCCCTGGCGTGGGAGCTTCTATCGATTACAACCGCTATTCATCGTTGGCCAAGTTACTTCGGGTGACGGCACTTTGCAAACGTGTATTTCAACGCACGAAGTCTACTACGTATTCTGTCCATCTCTCGAGCAAGGAAATCCTTGCGGCTCGAAACCTTTGGATCGAGGATGTTCAACGGAAAGAGTTTCCTGACATTTTTGAAGCCTTGCATAAACAGAAGAAGCATCCAATTGTTTCCGCACTGTCCCTTTGGATTGATGACGGAGGTATACTTCGCTGCGGTGGACGTCTACAAAATTCTAATTTGGATGTGGCTACGAAGCACCCAATTTTACTGCCCAAGCATGACCATTTTACAACACTCGTCATCAAACACTTTCACGCCAGACTTTTTCATTCGGGTGTCGCTCATACGTTAGCCCAAATTCGCACAGAATTTTGGATACCTGCTGGTCGTTCCGCTATCTTCAAGTATATTCGGTCGTGCACAACATGCAAGAAATACGACGGTGGACCTTACAAAGCTCCGCCAACCCCTGCTTTGCCGAAATTTCGAGTCACACCAGCGGCTCCTTTCACAACAACGGGTCTCGATTACCTTGGACCACTTTTCATCAAGGAAAATGGCCATCCGAAAAAAGTGTGGATTTGCCTGCTCACCTGTCTCGTTACACGCGCCGTTCATTTGGAGATTGTGACAGATATGTCTGCTGATCAATTTTTGCTCTGTTTAAAACGATTCATCGCCAGACGTGGGAAACCCTCAACCATCATTTCTGACAATGCGCCTCAATTCAAGCTGGTCAAATCCGCCTTAGACAAGATGTGGGCTTCTGTCATTCTGGACAATGATATGCACTCATTTATCAGCCAAGAGGGGATCGCATGGAGATTTATTCCAGAACGAGCGCCTTGGATGGGCGGCTTCTATGAACGCTTGGTTCGGCTTGTTAAGCACGCACTTCGCAAATCCCTTGGCCCGCTGTGCCTTTCACTGGTACAGTTGCAAACGGTTGTAGCTGAAATTGAATCAATCATCAATTCGCGCCCCCTTGTTTACGTTGGGTCCGACTTCAAAGATGATCAAGTGCTTACACCTGCTCACTTTCTGACATCAAACCCGAAAACAAGCTTTACGCCAGCTTCTGTGGATGATTTAGCTGATGACGAATACGTTGCGCAGCAATCTTCCAAGGATCACCTTCTATCGATTTGGAAACGCGGAGAACAACACTTGGCCACCTTTTGGCGCCACTGGCAACGCGATTATTTAGTTAGTCTCCGGGAGCGCTCTCAACAACCATTGGTACAGCCACGTCGTCAGATTTCGTTCCAGCCTCAAGTCGGGGACATCGTCCAGATTCAAAACGATGGCCCACGCGGTACCTGGAAGTTAGCCAAAATTGTTAAGCTTATTCCCAGTTTGGACAATGCGGTCCGCTCTGCGAGAGTACAAGTCGCTTCTGGAATGATCTTGACAAGAGCCATCGCTCATCTATTCCCGCTGGAATGCCACAACGACATGCGATCTGAAAAACCTCTCGATTCGCCACTGGACGGGGTTAGGAAAGAGAATGCAACAACCTCGACTACTGGCTCTCCTCCAAATCAACGATCGACGCGGCAAGCAGCTGTACGAGCAGCTGCGCGCATTCACGTGCAGGCCATGGACTTGAACAGCACTGACCAATTGGCCGCCCATGTTCTACCACCATCTAACAATTTCCATAATAAGGCGCCATCAACCAACACGTGGAGGGCAGGCCTTCTAATTGTCCTTTTGGCTTGTTCCCTACAGTCAAGCGTGGCCCTGCATCCTTTAATTTGCGAGGCTGAGGAAGCCAAGGCGATTTTTGACCTGTCAACCACACCGATGTGCACCACACTTCCTCGCAAGAGCATCACCTCCGATGTAACTGGAATCAACCTCACTCTGTACAAGCGAAATATCGCCAAGTACGAAAGTTCAGCCTATCGATGCCGAAAGATCAAGACCATTCTTTCAACGTGGACCAATTTCGCGAAAGCTGGATGGGAAAAGACCTCACGACAGGTCGAACTGGAGGTGTCTGAGCACGACTGTCGCGCCATGGTTCAAACTCATCGCTGTGCTGAGGGGCCACTGTTAGGAGGCGATACATTATCCTACACAGAAAACAAGGCCGATTATCAGTGGGCGTCTGGCAACGCCTGGGACTGTTGCGAGTGGAAGATCAAGGAGGTCACCAACTGCTACCTCAGCAAGGGGACGGTTTACCAAACGTTCGGAGGAAGCATGGAAAGTAACTTGGGCAACGTTGCAGACTGCGAATACGAGAAGAAGGTTTGTTACTTGCCAGACAAATCCACGCTCCTGTGGGACACTACCAAGGAGGCCAGCTGCGAGTACATCCATTGGAAAACCATTCCTGGGAAACGATGGAGCAACCGTTTTTTAAGCGATGACCAAGAAATCGCGCTCACTTGGGACGATGCACAGGAAGCTAGCATCGAACTTTGCGATGGAAGAAAAGGAAGAATGACTGATCAAGGACTTCCGGTGCACTACATTGCCGAACTCCGGCGATCGAAGCGCTTTGCCAAGAAGGCAGATATTGAACGAGAGTACAATCGTCTCAAGGGAAATGACCAGTCTGACGTCATGGCGGCAAGACTGCAAGCACTGGAGGAGCGATTACAGTTGTTTCTCATTGAGTCTTTAAACGCCGCCTTTGATCAGGTCTGCCGAGCCATCGAGAAGCTTCAGCAAATCGATTTGATCCTGGCTCATTCTGAACCAACGCTTATCGCCAGGCATATTTTAAATGATTCCACGATTATGGCTCGTCTGAATGGCAAATTCCTGGAGGGGTGGCCATGTGTACCTGTAGAGGAGTATACGGTACGACCAATGGGGGATCAATGCACACAGTGGATTCCTTTGAATGTGACTCTAAGAGGAAAGACAATTGATGGATTCCTGGACCCCAAATCCTTAGTCGTTTACAAGATGTCCGCGCCCGCTGAATGCAACCTGGCTGAGGAGATGCACCTGCATGATGCCAACGGTGTCGCTTATTTGTATTCCGCCTCAAAGGGAACAATAAGTCGTTTCACAGGTACTGTCATTCCCCACCCCCTTTTCACGGATCATTTTCCCCTTCTGGCTAATTTCACTCGTCTGATTCATAAGCCACTGAATCTTTACACCTTGGACGAGATTAGGGCCCAATCAAGCCTCAACGACATTTTCAGTGTTCTTGACTCCAACAAGCGGATTCTTGACAAACTCGCTGATATCACCAACGACCAACCGCCCAATGGTGAGGCCTCTAAGATCATGGGGAACCTGGACCGGTATACCCCATGGGGATTCATGGATTACTTTTTGCGCAA
>JASANH010000242.1:0-22330 GCA_030248295.1 Mesodorylaimus sp. YZB2_4 | reverse complement strand
TAACCATAGATTCCCCATCGGTATCGCTCGGGTCGCAATTTCATCAGCGGACATCAACTTACAAAATGCAAAATTGATTTTGCCAGAGTTTGGTCATCAGTGAACGTCAGTCAAAAATGCGCTGTCATTTCCGCGCTCCGTGCGGATACTCGGAGACACTGATAAGAAGTACGACGGTCACTGTGCATTTGGTCAGCAAAATCCAATCGATTCCCGGCGCCCTCGAGTCAAGTTGAATGTGGTGGGGGGGGGGGCACATTTGATACTCAGACCCTGGTCAGTCCAGGCGAATTAACGGGAGCGAACAGAATCTGAATTCTTTGCTGACTTTTACGGATGTCTATTCGGTTGTGATTTTGTTCTTGTGTGCTCTTAAAAATGCGATTACTGATTTTTAAGTGGAGGCCCGTTTAGGTGTTTCGATACAATAAGAACACGCTTATCAGCATCTCACCTCATCAACTTTCTCACAAATCCTTGACCCATGTTTAATAGGGCTATGTGTCCATACAGAGCGTGAAGACAAAGTCGTTAAGAAAAAAACGTTATTTTTTGAGTCTTCTAGAAACCCGCTCTTTGAATAGCGAAAAATGTGAATTGCAATATCTCATAGCATTGAATGAGCACGTTCGATTTCTCGCGCGGCCCAGGTAAGGGTTACAGGTTTAACGGTAAGCTACAGATATTTATTTTAGAATATCTAAAAAGTTTTAGAATCATGCCCAATCGACTAATTATGCCCGTTTTTTCGCATCTGTTATGCCTACACTAATTCTCTCTATACTGTCTGCAAAGAAATTGAACTTCACTTTTGTACAGCAGATTGAAAAAACCTGGTCTCAGGATCAGGACGCAAAGTCTCTGTTGCTTCCTGAGAATTCACAGCTGTTTTCCAAAAAGTCCAATGGGTTTACCACGTTTGGTAATTTAATTTGCGTTTTGATTGTTCGTTCATATGTCTCAAAAAATCAATAATTATCCGATCAAATCGATATCGGCTCCTGAGCCAACTTTTCTTGCAATCAAGTCTGCAATGCCAATTCAAGCCTGTTACACCCAATGATATTTATCCCGCGCACACGCTAGCTTGTGATGTCATCCCAATTGGAGTATGTTATAAGAAGATAAGACAGCGCGGGAATTCAAAATTTTGAAGAGTATGAAGCAATAACTAAAATACGGGCCTTTTAGAAGTTACAACGGGAAGCAATGGAAAAGGAGTTGGCAGCAGCTGGGAAGAATCGAACTGGAGGATACAACCCGATACAGCCCATTTGCGAGGTAAGCTCATATGGTGACACCAAACTTTAAAATTTCGAAAATATCGGTCCATTAGAACTACCCTCGTCGTCTTTTTAGAAACCAGTGGCGAAGGGTCGACCCCCTGTTCCTGCCATGTCCAATTACCGTGAATGACACATACTGCACACTAGGTATGTTCCCAGTCCCGCTTGTGAAAAGGTTTGACGTCTCCCACACTGTGGTGTCGCTGTTATAGGCGGGTTCAACTCCCGGCCGGGGAAATAATTTTATTTACTGTAAACTTCACCCTCGAATGGGGACGCGGTAAAACATACTGTAAACCCTCACCTGTTACCACGAGGGCTATAGGATTTTAAAGGGTCTGACCACGAGTGGGGTATTAGCGAGAGGGGGGATACTGGATCCGAAACCGATCGATGCGGAACTCGATATCGATCCAATCGATTTGATATCGATCGACACTGAACTCGATATCGATCCGGTCAGATATCGATCGATACAGAACTCGATATCGATCAGATATCGACCAATACTGAATGCGATATCGATCCAGTCGATCCGATACCAATCGATACTGAACTAGATTACCAAGAACCAATAGAACCAAGAAATTATGTGGTATATCCAACATTTACTCGTTTCGGACCGAATTTGAGTCATCGTCTATTGTAGGATTGGGAACGGGAAAATCGATTTTATTGGCTATTGACACAAAATGTTGATGGACTGCATCAAAATGCTTGAAGTGAACAATTGGGTGAGGTAAGAATAACTAAGTCCGTGGGACAAGGGGTATCTAATCGGCTGATTTGGGCTGGTTAGTCATTAGCCACTTCGAGTTTTTGAAATTGTTGTACCAGATTTTGATCTTAACTTTCAACTCCCTGTCATATTCCTTGTCCTTGCAAAGTTTATCTACTGAATCAATAATTCAGAATTAGGTCCCTGTTTTTCTCAGAAGGGCTGGCGGCTTGGCTCGTAAGGTGTTCAATGCAGATAAACAGCACAGTCCAAACTGATCTTCTGATCCGTTTCAGATGAACAGTTCGATGCGTGCGGCTTGTTGTCTTCAATGCACATGGCGCGGGCCACGATCGAATTTCCAATCCGATTTATTGAAGTCAAGTCCTAATGATCTCGACCATATCAAACCAACGGCTCTGGATGGGGAGTGGATTTGCCGTATTCGAAGATCAAAGAATTCAATTAATCTTCCGGGCTTGAATGTGGTCATGATATCGTCCTTCCTGATATGATATTCTTCAGTGATAACATGCCAGTCGCTTGGTATATCGATTGATGGAAAAGTGGATTTAGCTTATGGATTGCTTGTATATGTACTTGGCTCGACAATTAGCACACATGCTGCATTTATCGGGGCGTACGACTGGCCAAGTATGGGCAAGGTCGGCTGGCTTGGGGGAGGGGGACTGGGAGGTAGGGGAGATGGCTAAGATGAACGCTGGCGCGAAGCGCAGGGGATTGGGTGCGGGAGGCGAAACATTTAGAAATTACTGCTTTATGATGCGCATTTTACGCATTTTCCTGTTATGGAAGCCATGCTTTTCTTTCTTCCTGCTGGACGTGAGGTGGGGGGAGGGTGTTTGAGACGAAGGCTTCAGTGTCCTGGCCGGTCCCCTTACCCACAACTGCGACTGGTCACAGGCTCTCGACAGCCAATGACACAGCGCATAATATGTAACTGCGTGCCTTATATGGGCATTGGATAGCATACTTACCTTTGTATAACCCTCGTGCCAGGCATGCCTTGGCGAGTGGGAGATAGTAATCGACCCTCCCTAGGCTGGGATCGTCAGCACCGTGGGTCGATGTTTCAGTCGCACGTATAGTCGCAACACTTGCGTTGCTCCAGTTGAAGTTTTTGTCTAGCTGCCATTCTCTTCTGCCAGGCTTATTACATCTGGCCACAAGGCCATGCGCCGGCCTTGGCCTCGGGAGAGGGCGTGTCTGGTCGTTCTATACGTATCTCCAAGGTCGTACCGAAATTTACCTCGATGAAATCAATCCGTCGTGATAGACCGGCAAATACTCAAAAAGCAATCAATATCTTTTAATGAAAACTCAAGAGGAAACTTTACCAATAACGGCTTGTGAAATGCAGCATTTCAGAAGCTCAGGATCCAGTAATAAACATGGTTTCACCTCAAAATGTGCATTTCGTGCGTTTCGCCCAACAAGCAACTTTTTGCACAGGGGCTAAGCCACTGTACGATTATTGCACTACCCCTTAGGAAGCCGCCATTTCATTGGATAAGTTTGGTGTGCACGTCACTGTATACAGTATATATTAAGAAGCAGCAAATGCATCAGCAGCTGTTCTAGGTTTTTAGCAAAGTGAATGCACAAGCTGGGTCGCAGCCTGGCGAGTTCAGGTGTCCCCTTCTCACGCTAGCCGCTCACTTAGAAGATATGTTCGACTCCCGCCAGGGTTAAGAATGATTGTCAATAGATACTTATGTCCCTCAGCTCTCGAGTGCGTTGTTAATGCTCCGATGTATGACTGAAAAAATTTGCTTCAGTGACAAAAAATATGCTGATACACTTAAAAATCCCGCTTTTTTTAAATCTCTATGTGCAACTTAATCCTCAATATCCTCTAGCCATGATCCTCATAAAAAGCATATTACTCCCAATTCGCGCTAATTGCAGACATGCCCACAAAGGTGCGGTCATTCCGCCATCTACCGCCAAAAGTTCACGCGCAGGCGAACTAGGCGAATTTGAACTTTTGGCGGAGAGTGGCGGAATGCCCGCCGCTCACTTTTACTGTATCAAAACGAATTTTCATTTTAGGTTATGCAAAGTCGTTGCAGAATGGCCGATCATAATCTAGCAACCGAGATATCGGAGTTGGCAAACGATCTAAAACTGAAAGGAAATCAATATTTCAATGAAAAAATTATGAAAAAGCAATCAAATCTTATTCAAAAGCAATTGAGTACGACACTCAAAATCCAGTTTTATACTCGAATCGAGCCATCGCTTATTTAAAAATTCAAAAACCTTTGCTAGCGTTGAAAGATGCCGGCACCGGAATGAAATTTCAGCCATCCAACGTCAATCTATTGCATCGAAAAATCAAAGCACTAATGATTTTGAATCGATTCGAAGAAGCTATTAATTTTTTTAACGGAGTCACTCGTCAATATGAGGAAATCGCAATTGAAAAATCGTTCGTGGAACTGATGAAAGATTTGACGCGAATGCGTGGCGAATTCGAAAACGGCGACGACGATTAATTGGCCATGACTAAAGAATCAGAAAGATCAAAAATTTTGGAAAATCACGCCGAATATTATGCATGGAATAAATTCGAAATGATGAAAATCGATGGAAAAGGTCGAGGGTTCGTGGCTAAACAAAACATCGAAGCTGGTACTTTATTGATGCTTGCAAAGATTTTGTTTATTTCCTAGCATCGGATGGTGTATTCGTCATGGACGGAAGTTGTGGTCTTGTACGAGTACTACCTAATCAGTACGGATTTATCGTTGAAAAAGTACTCAAAAACTTATCAGAATGGCCGGCGGCCGATGATTTTTACAAGTGATACGCTGGTAAAGAATTGGGTTCATTGGAAAACGCGAATCAATTAGATGATATTCATATAAAAAATCGTATTTGTGCAATTATTCGTCAAAATACGCACGCTCCCGAAAAATGGTTACAATTGAGATCGAGAATGCCGCACGAATCTTTGGATGCTGGTTTATGAATAATGCCATCGTTTTTTTATCATTCATGCGTCGATACGAATTGTAGTCGTTTCGCTGTCGGACATTTCTTATTTAATCGACTAAAATTTGCAATTAATCCAGGTGAAGAATTATCGATCGAATATACTGATTTTTTATGCCATTTTACATTCGTCGTCGAGCTATCAATCAATATGGATTCGAATGTAATTACCGTCTTTGCGAGGCTGATCAAAATAAAGCGAAAGAAATTTTGACGCGATATATTGAAATCGATGGACAAATGGATACGTTGAATCTTCGTCTAAATTTTGGACTTGCAGCAGAAGACGTGAATTTATTGAAAAGTTTTTTGCAGGAGGTTAATGGATATCGATCCAAAATAGAGCTTAACCCGTTGGCTTACTACATGCGTCGAGTTTTAGTTATACATGGCAACGCTGAAAACTGATCTCGAATATGCTTTGAGTATAATAAGAGATTTATATGAGAATCACACGCGTTTCGGAGCTTCATTTTGGGCATTTGTGGCAGACAAAATGTTGAAAGTCTTCTCGCATACGAACGGTCAAGAAGAAGTGGCAAAATGGGATTCTGTTGCGCAAGATTTGGCGGAGATTTTATTTGGTGATCGACGTATAGTGGAGGTGGTCAGTATTTTGAATTAGGATATACTACGTTTAATTGAATCAAAATAATCATTCTGAAACATTAATTAAAAAATCGTTCATAAGCGTTTTGAAAGTCCATTTAAAATGAGCGACATTGGAAAAATTAAGAGATTGAGAATGTTTGGTTAATTTCCGGGTTTTCTGTATGCTTTATATGTTGGGTATTTTGTTTGAAAATCGAAGTTGGTGAAAGTACTTGAAATCGAGAAAAGTCTAGTACTATGACGTGTTTTCAGAGACTATCATCGTTGTAGAGCGCAAATCATTCGCATCAATGAGGCCTACCATCAAATTCTGTGCACGTAAAAAACGAAATTATTCCTCTTTTTTTTGTATATATTTACGAAACCAGGGGCGAAGATTGCGAATGACGCAGGTTTCAATTCGTAAAAATGCCGGTTCCAGATTCACGGAACAGTTGTGCTCTCAATAATGTCCCGTCCCGTTCCTATCTCTGAACTCCGCAAATTTTGAACGTTCGCGCTTTTTAGCAGACAACTTTCGCTCCTGTTGGATGTGCGGGAATTTTTAATTTTGTGGATCCCTACGACAGTTTGGACAAAACTACTCGTTAATAACACAAATATCTGTAACGGCGCATTAACACTGCACAAAATACCGCTGCTTGGAGCAGCGCCTGATCATGAGTTAAAGGCAAACAATAAAACATATTACTAGCGATACGCTACAAACATGGCACAAGAGAAACCTTGCCATCAAAGCGGCTCGAGGGCGATTGGAATTGTTGAGTGTGGCTGGGGCAGTCGGCTCACGATCGGTAGAGAGAAGCAGGAGAGTGTGATAGCAGACCCCAGAATGAGATCAGAGCTCTCCCCGCTTCCCTTGCGTTCACCCACTTGATCCCCGTCCAGCTGACTTTTGGGGAGCCACCCTTCGTGTTGTCCATCCCTCGGCAGAGCTGTCGTGTGGCAGGGACTTCAATTAGCATACTCCCAAGGGGTCCGGGGTACGTGCAACGGGTTGAATGCCCATACATGGAGAAGATGATATCGGGTAGAAGATAGTCTCAAAACCACTGCAGGCAGGCAGCCTCGTAGTCGTAGGAGCCACAGACATCAGCCGGATGGGTTTCTGCCTCTTCTCGTATCGAGCGGTCGACGAAGGCAAGCCAATGCGCTGCTCCGTGAATCAAGGCAAATACACAACCTTCTTAACAGACCACACACGCCTTTTACATGCGATCGCCATTTAGCCGACTGCTTTTCAACTTGGACCTCGCCTCGCCTAGCTTCACTCGGCGCTAGCCTGCAGGAAATGAGGAAGCACTACAATTTTCGTGAAGATTTTGCAACTTCTCTCTACATTTGGACCAAAATTCGAATGGATCGATTTTTTTACGATAACTAGCGTTTCAAGGATAACAAAATACACCTCCCACTCGCGATTAAGATGATTCGAACCAGCGATTCGTCTAGCTGCGTTTCGTTTCTCTTCGAGATCTGCTCGAACATCCGCAAACAGATTACTGATTTTCAAAAGCGTAGTACGTAACTCGAAAACTGAATTTAACTGATTCTAAAAAGATTCAGTTACAGTTAAATTCAGTTTTGGCGAGGAGATTCAGTTTCAGTTTCAGTTAACTGTAGCAACGCTAAATACATGAGACTTCTTGCAATTTTCTCAACTGCCAAAGATCCCCGTGCATACCAGTCCTGATCCCGAACAAGCCCCTTGGGGAGCCAAACTTAATACAAATATGAGAGCTCATGTCACACTTTATCCATAGCCAAGCACCATACAGCGCACTCGAGGGCTAAGGAACACATATTTGACAATCATTTTGTACAGAGGCTGGAGTCGAACCCTCCCCTGTAAGTGCGCACCCAGCGTGAGAGGCAGACGCCTACCACTAGGCCACGAGCCGGATAAGGACCAACCCTAAATTGTATTTTCAGTGCATGGACGTTGGTACCGAGCAATGGCTGAGCACTGTCCTAAGCACAATATTCGAGGCTCAACGTCATTTACTCGATTCGAGCATTCAGCAAAGTAATGCTACAAAGAATTGGCTTCAAGATTTCGATGCGAGAACGGATAAACGTCGATTTTTGGAAGCGCATCACGTCACGTTTACATTACCGAGAAAATTTGAATTTCGACCAATCAGTGGCGATAATGAAAATCGTAAAATTGTTACCCAAAATCAATCGATGGAAGAAGAATTAAGACAACGTCATAATCAATTGGAACGACGATTGAGGGAATTGAAAACGGAAAATGAAGAAATTTGGAAAACTTATGAAACTGCTGAACGAAAATTAATGGAAATACAACGACTACCAGAGATAAAAATGGGGGATTTATTTAATCCGCCTCAACCACCACAAACACCACCCATTCAACCACAATCGGCCGTGTCGGGATCGAGTATTTTGACAAACCCAATGACAACTTCCACGACGGCGGTGGGAATTTTGAAGAATGAGCAGACACCTCGGAATGCGAGGAATTCGTGTCGAGAAAGCGATTCGGTTTTACAAAAACGGAAATCGGACGCTTGCGAAATGGAGGAATATTTGCTGCAAGTAATAGGCTTTGGATTTTTGGTGGGAGAGGGGAAGGTGCTTCCAAAAAAGGCCAGCGGCGTTGAAATGACATCTAGTTGGCTTAAGCTCAAGAAGATTTGGGAAAAAATACGAATTTTGACTTTCCCGAGAAATCTTTCAGCGGGAATTTCGAATTTTTTTGTTTCAGAAGTTCCATCAATACGTGTTGACAGCGAATTTGATCCGTCGATTGGAAGCGCGTCATCATCAAATCCAGACAGCGCTGGGCATAACTCCGGCCATACTCATGTCGGCTTCGATGACTTCGTTCGTGAATAGTGGTCGTGGCGGCAACGAGTTCCAAAGTATCGATGCTTTCCTCGACTCGTGTCATTCGCTGACATCCTCGTTTGTGTCTCCCGATGGCGGGGATGGGGCGTATATGTCTTCGTCGACGTTGGGTCGTTTGCCATCGTTGCCGCCGAAGGAGAGACGAAAACGAGTGGGTCGAGCCAGTGAATTGCAGTCATTGAATGATACTAGTGCCAACATAGTTGAACGTCGACCGCGCTTGTTCGGCGGCAGTCAATCTAAATTTTCGAGAAGAGGAATTGGTCATAAATTGATCGCTAGTGATTAAATCTTTCTTTTAGTAACGTTGCAGAATGAAATTACGCTGGAACACTCGAATGATCCAAACAGAATCATTAAAAGCAGTGTTGACGTCGTTGGAATCGTTTACCATTCAACAGCACAAGACCAAGAGCGGGGTCAAAACTAATGGCGATGATCAAGTGTCGTCGTCGTCCGATGATGCTTCGAGTAACATCGATCGACCGGATTTGGTACAGAATTTACCGTCTCCAACATCAGCCGCTTCGGATGCAACGCCATCGTCGCCCGCTAGTTATGTTGCCGTGGGAGATACGTCGGTGGTGTCGTCTGTAGTGGAGAGATTTTTAGAGACGAAGAATGAAACTATCTAAAAAGGTAATCCTATGTTTGAGCTAGGGGTGGAGATAATCCGGTTGGATGTGGGATAATGAGGCGCGAATTGCTTTGCAGGAGAGTCCACAGCAAGGATTTTGACTCAGTCAGCGGATACAGGAAGCTCTTGACTCTGGTATAACCAAAGCCTGGCTGGCCTGGCCTGGGAGAAGGAAAAGGAGAAGGAGAGAATTTGGCTGGCTAGAGTCGGTGGGAGAAAAACTCCGATTGGACAGGGTTCCTACCGCCCTCTAAATCCTCTAAAACCTTGGGATTCATCCTATTATGCTGGTGAGGACCCTGGGAGCAAGGCGAGTCTAGGAAAGCACCTGCGGCTGAGACACCTCCGTGCGCTGTGTCAGGTAAGAAGAATGGCGATGTGGAGGTGCCGATGCAGCGAAAATCGATCTCGTTAGATCGAAGGACATCGTCGGAATGTGGGAAGGACCGATCGAATTCCGTATGGTCGAAGGATGAAGACGATCATTCCATATCGACTCTAAGCATGTCAAACATTTCCCCTGTGAATTCACGCCCAGGTTCAATGGCCCCGGATCTAGGGATGGATGTTTTAGCCGCAGGTGCAGTCCAAGGAAACATCAAAACCCGTTGATGTTTCCTTGGAGCCATGGGAGATCAATAATTCTTCTCCTCTCGCCATGACCCACCATGCGCCAGGGTTACATCAGGACTCCCCCCCCCGTTTGGGGAAAAGTTACTATTTACGAGTAAAGTTACGAGTTACTCAAGGATTTACTTTTCGCATCTTCCGAGTTAGTCTCGTGAGCCTGCAATTTTACAGTCAGCTGGTCTAAACTAGGACTCCATAACTTGATGATGAGCTGATTGTTTTTTTTTTTGTTTTCGCCAATCTTGACAACTGAGTATACTGTAGTGTTCATGAATCCTGGATAGGATGCGAATCCTGTCTGAAGGCTGTTCGCTGAATACCTCTATGGGATAAATGTGCCTTCTTTGAATTGTCCAGCACAGTAGTGACTCCTAGTTCAGGTTTAGCTTAAAGCCTCTCACTTCTCTTTTTCCAGGCAATAAGATCAAAATTGAGGGTCTCTGCCTAGATTCTTGATGAAAATCAATCAGATTCAAGAAAGGTGTGTAATATCCGATCAGATAACCGGCTGCAGAGCTCGTTTGAGCCCATTTCTACGGTAGGTGTCGCCTTTTCAGTGGATCACTGCCCGGTGTCGTCGCCTGATGACACAGCTGCGTCGTCGAAACCAATTATTTCTAAGAAACCATCACAAATTCGATCTTCCCATTCACCATCACCATCGCAGTTGGCAGGTCGGCAGTTTTCGTCGGTCGATTCGTCATCGGAAGCATACAGTGATGAAGCAATGTTTCAAAAAATTCTGCAATACAATTTATGTTTAGTTATGTTTTGAAGGTTTTGTTGTAGGATGGGTTTATTTTTAGGTTTTTGTGATCTTACGTATGCAATTTTTTGTGAGTTTTTCTTGCCTTGTTTCTACCTCTTCTTTTTGTATTCTTGCCTTGTTTTGGACCGAGGGTGGTGCGTGTTAGGTTGCGATGATTTTGTGTGATCGATTTAGTGCATAATAAGTGGTGCATATTCGGTGTTCTGTGAGGAACGGATTGTAAAGATGGGAACTGATAGAGAGCGACAAGAGAAGGGCGGACGATCCCATGGCGAGGGTGGAGGGGTGAGTTCCATCATTGATGGCGCGAACACTGGAGTATGTACATCAATATGAGCATTCGTTTATCGAGGGTGAGAGAAAAAGCCTAAAGCTGTAATCCTCAGGCGGGAGTCGAACCCAACCCCATTTAGTCGGTCAGGCTCGACTGGTCTCAGGCCAAGAGGCAATGTCGGTGACCCTTTACACTTTGCCACTGATGCCTTGCGCGCACTGATTTCGGGTGCGGTTATTCGTTACTTCATGGGTCTTGCGTGTGGCGGTCTGGGACGAAAGTGCGAATATGGGCTGTTGCTGTTCGTCCAAGAAGCGAAATTTGGAGGATGAATCATGCGGAACTTCTCACGATCAGTACGATGTGGCCTCCTCTCGGAAGCGTTCCGCGAGCGACAAAACTAGTATGTTTCTAATGATTCTGTCCTTCGTTTCAGGGAAGGGTCAGCTTTTCCCACAGACTAGACCACAGCAGAGAGCTTGTTGACCTTATCTTGCCGTCGACTAGAGTCCAGCCAGGAAGCATGCCATGTCGGGTCTCACGATCAGCCAATACACCGTGAGGGGAGCCTCGAGAGCTTCACACCCCGAAGGCCCCCACCAGGTGGCCGATCGGCTTCTAACTCTGCCAAGCAGCTTTGACAGATGCCTATCGTCGCTGCACCACCGTGTCTAGTGATTCAACACAGTGGTGTAGTGGCCAATCAACAGTGTCAAATCAGGCGATTTTCATGACCAGCACGATGAGACATGTCTCAAATTTGCGACGGTCATTTGGCAGTGCACTTTAGCTTAGGTAGACCTTGGGTGTCCATGTTTAGGACGTGTCTTACTATTAGTTGCGGCGAGTTGAGACTTCTTGGCGATGAGTGACAAAGACTTGCACCGCCAGAGGGGCCTGGTTGGTTAGTTGGTAGGGAGAAACAAACCAAACAGTTAGACCACTGTCTGGACCCCTCAAGAAGAGGTGCTCCAAGGGGAGACACGCGCAGGGTAACTACTATGTGCGCTACTCCTCGACCTCACAGTAAAGTCCGTCCTAAGAGACGGATTTGAGACATGTCCGTGCTGACTCTGGGCGCATCGCTGTTTCAGCCGAGAAGCCGACCTACATGGCCTTGTGGAACTACGAAAAGTGCAGCCAAGCCGAGTTGTCTTTCCTCAAAGGTGATCACTTCATCGAAGTAGGAGACGAATGCGATGCGTAAGTACGATCAGATCATTGATTCGAGTCGAAGGCATCGATTTCAGGGGCCCGGAGTGGCTGTTCGTCACGCGCATGTTGGACGACAAGTCTGGACAAGAACACAAGAGTACAGGTACGGGTGTGACGGGCTACATCCCGAGGAGCTACGTTGCTGTTGTCGGATCGTTGGAGGCCGAAGCGTAAGCAAAGTGTTCTTACTGTAGGAACATTTACACGTGTGATAGGAGCGGGTACCTTATCTGCACGTAACAGGGTCAGAAGGGTTCAGAGAACTGACGAGGTGTACAGTAGTGGACTGCGTGGGCTGCTTCCTGTGGCTTAGGTCGTCCATTGGCTTGCCCTAGTTCTCCCTAGGACAGGCCAATGATTGCACACGAGGGTTTTTCAGATTTTGGTTCGGTGATGTAACTCGCACTGAAAGCGAGCAGATTCTAAAAGGTCATGCAGATGGGACTTTCCTGATTCGCGGTCGAATGCTCGATGCGAGTGAGTTGAGTCTTCTTTACTTTTTCGATCACCAAATTCGCTCGCTCACTTCTGACTGCTCTTTTCCAGAACCGCAATTGGCCATGTCCGTTTGTCTGCAGGGCCTCGCAAAACACTATCGAATTAAAACCCGCGAAGTCGAGCATCGCAAATACAAATATTCCATTGGCACCACACAATTTGAAACTCTGGCGAAGATGGTCGAACACTTTCGGGGTGAGTTACCGCACTCGAGAGTCCAAAGTGAACACGAGTTTTATCGAACAAAACCTATTTTTAGGTGATTCCGAGGCGGGCATCTGTTGCGTCTTGACCTCACCGGCTCCAAGGCCCGCACCAACACCGTGCTTAATTTCAGCCGAGATCGAGAAGAACTGGCGCGAAATTCCTCGAAATATGATCCATGTCGAAAAAGAGATCGGAAAAGGCTTTTACGGCGTGGTGTACAAAGGTAATTGATCACACTAATTTTCGGGAACTATCACCGAATGACCATTTTTTCAGGCACTTGGGAGCCAAAGACGGGCGTAAAGTTACAAGTGGCGATCAAAGAGCTGTAACGAGGGGTCAGCAGCCAGGGGGACTTGCTAGCCGAAGCTGTGGCCATGAAGAACTTGCGACACGACCATCTGGTCAAACTGGTCGGAATAGTCAGCGCTGATGAGCCGTTCTTTATCGTCACCGAGTTCGTCAAGGACGGCTCGTTGAAATCGTACCTGAGGAAACGAGCTGGCGAAAAGCGTTTACTGCCAGAAAATCAGTTGGTCGAGATCTCGCGCCAGGTACGACTTTGTCATTTTCTGACGTACCGTCTTTTTATCTGATTCCATCCGCAGATAGCGGATGGAATGCATTTTCTGGAACTGAAAAAAGTGGTGCATCGAGATCTGGCGGCTCGCAACGTGCTCATCGAAGAACTCGCCACATGCACAAAAGGCGAAAGACCTTTGTGCCAAATGTTCGAGGTCAAGATCGCTGATTTCGGCTTGGCGCATTTGATCAAGGGCGGCGACATTTTGAAAGAAAGTGAGTCGCGAGTATTCATGCTCTGACCGCCTTGCGGGGTCTTCCGATCTCATTTCATTGAGGGTGGGATCAGTTTGGGGGCTACAAGCTCAAGCCAGGCAATGGGAACCTGCTAGTACTATCGCGGACTACGAGCGATCGGGATGCAGGCACTACGAGAGGACTTCTATCGTGTGGAGATGCTCCAAGTGGTCATGCTGATGCAACACTCGTGCCCAGTGGGTTATGGCGATCGGGAGAGAACAACTGGCCTCCCCTGGCTAGGAGAATTCAACCACCTGGGTTGATGTTTTCAGGCGCAAATAAAGACCTAAGACTAGCCTTGATCGAGTCTTAGTTTTTATCCGCCACATCCTCTCCTACCCCAGCCAGTCTTACGATTAGTTAGTACGGAAAGGCTGTCTGTCTGCAACTTTTCCTTGTTTGATTGTTTGATTAGCGAGAAACTGGGCTTCTCGGAATTTCATATTCTTAAGAAATGACGAAAATTTGTCGGCCTTATGGGTACGTGTTTTAGGCAAAGCAATCAGTGTGGCCACGAAATGGACAGCGCCCGAGGCATTGGCTTCAGGCACTTTCTCACGTAAGCGATTATCTTTTTACGTTGAGGCCATGGCACCACGTTTTCCTCTTACAGCTGCGTCAGACGTGTGGTCGTTCGGCATACTTCTCTATGAAGTGTTCACACACGGTCGGGAGCCGTACGAAGGTCAGCTACCTTGCCTTAGCTGTGCCACACTCCATGTTTTGTGCATTTTCAGGCATGACCGCCCAGCAGACGAAGACATTTGTGCTCGAGGAGAGACGGCGATTGGCCAGGCCACCTGAAATGCCCGACAGGATCTACACTCTATTGGCCAACTGCTGCGATCACTCGCCCATCGCTCGTCCCAACTTCGAAACCATCCTCTGCTACCTGACTACCTACTACGAAAGGGAAGGCAGCTACGACACCTACATCGATCGGTCGCCGCGCAAGGAGCAAGTACTGTAGCTTGATCAGAGTTGTGTCCGATGGTGCTTCGATCTGTGGCTGTGTAGTGTTCTGTGCAGAAAAATCTGACGATGAGTTGTGGGAAGCGATGCTAGGGCCAGTGCCTCGCAACGCTTCTTGATGCAGATCCTCAGCAGGTCAAAAATCATCCCCTAAAAGCTGAACTCACTCACAAAATTTTGACATTCGGCTTGGCTTTTCAGCATGACTTGTTGTTAGTCAAATGCATATTCGCTGTGCAATCTCGCTTCACAGCATTGAGGGCTAAGAAGTACGATAGCTTCATATACTGACGACAGACCAGAAAGTTGCACATACGCTGTAAACTAAAAGAGTGAGAGTGCCTGGAATGAGCTATGTCAGGAACCCGATCGCACCGCCATAAAATCACTCAGGTTTTCATATCAGGCTGGGTGGAACAAGTACCACAGAAATTCTGTCAGAGCTCTAGCTGTTTGAATATAACAAGTAGATATATTCAAGCTGGTTGTATCAACTGCACAAGGTGTAATAAGACTGGGTCCGTATTAATGGAGGGAATGACCGGTGGAGCTTTTGCACCACGCCAAAAACCCAGGGCAGCCTACTAAGTCCTCCGACCTAGTACATGGCTGAAACGTCACCCTGACGGGTGACGCTCCCAGCTGCCGGCTCCGTGCAGAGTATCGATTGCCAGTCGAGCCTCTAACGTTACAAAGGTAAGGATTAGCAGGATGGGAGGATTACCTCGTCCCACCAGGACGAGTCCACATTGCTATAATCTTTCCAAAGCAGCTCTAACAAGTACTTGCATACCGCAAGATAGGATCCTCTTTCTCAATTTGAGTGACCAAGCCCGGCGCGCTAGGAGAGAATGTGGCCGACTGAAGTCCCATTTTGTAATTCTGTGTTTTATACTCCCTGAGTGCGCCTGTGCCGCTTGAGTATAAATAAAGTAATTATGAAGTCGGCCACGTTCTCTATCGGACTTACGGTCAGACAAAACCTCAGTTGGAGCGAGGAAAGACTTGCAACTTTACCCGGCTCAACCATCAACGGAAGGGTTGACGTCTCCCAGCCAGGGGATCAATCTAATCCAAAGACCCGGACTGTGTCCGGCTGTGTCACTTTCGACTAACTCCTGGTCCGCGCTGAAGATTTTTTGGATGAGATCTTTCATCGATTGGTACGCTCGTGTTACCTCTTTGAATAACCAAGTTATACTGTACTTATAGACGCATATCAAGCAACGATCATTCGGCAACGACTCCTTTTTTGGCACTGTGTACATCACACACTGGCATTCAGACAACTGTCACGTTGCTGTCCGACGTGACCGCGTGTGGAGAAGAGTAATCTCGAGACCAACCGCACTAGACGAGAATTATATTACGGTCTCTCCATACTCTACACAGGTCGCCTGCTCTGGCCGTAGCCCTGGCGAGCAAGCTTTACGATAACGCACACTACACTACATGATATCCACGCGGGAGACAACAGCGCAGAACCAAATCAGCGAGTTCTTTTGTCACACGAGATAACGCATCGTTTCATCAGAATTCATCGCGGCTCGTCAGGCGATTATTTCCGACGCGATCTCTCGCACTTATCGATTTGCCCGTCGTCGGCGAAGTCTCTGAGTGGCCCGCTACGCTGCGTTTCTATCGGATCGGGAGCGAAGTCGCCAGGATCGCCGTTGATTAAACTCGCTCCCAAGCAATTCTGAGAGGCAAATGCCGAACAGCGGCCTCGTGGTCCATCATGGTGCTGGAGGTACTTGTCGGAATCCTGATCATAACGGTCCTACTCTGTGCGCATGCTGCACCACCCCCCCCCCCCCCCCAGTTGCGCCCCCCCCAGTGTTTGGCCGATAATGAACCGTGATAATGATGATGATCCAGAGGGCCAACAGGACGGCGGCAAACTGATCGCGAATGTCAGAATCGCCAAGAAACATGTTCCAGAAGCAATGCCTCTCAGTTAGAAATCCGCACGTCAACTCCCGTTTCCAGAAAGAAGCACTTCCCAGATTCCCCATCCCATGAAATACCAAGATGGGCCCACGTGGATAGCATGGGATAATGCCATCCCATATGGTACACACATGGAAAACGCATCCCACATGTTTTCTATGTGGGATGACACAGTGGTCATGTGGGTTGTCATGCGACACACGTGGGCATGGACTCCCATAAGATCCCACGTGGGATCATTCCATCCCACACTCTTGATCGCCACACAAGAGATGTCGCATGGCGCACACTAGGCGCTACACCACACACCTTATAGTCAGGCAAGCTTTTCCTCGGGCGATCATTGCTGAATAGTTGTAACAGCAGATTGCATGTTAATCGTACTGATTTTGGGAATCTGGGTTCGCAGTTCTGAATCATGTGATTTCGTCTATAGTTTTTTAGCTGCTTGCCAGTGTTCGTCTCGCGGCTCGGTAATGTGTTCCTTCGCCCTCGAGTTCCCATAAATTTGGAGATGCAGTACAAGAAACATGTGTTTCTTGTCGTCGACCTGAATGGTCCGTTTTGCTTCTCTTTGTTATCGTGAAACCGTCAACTCTAGGCTGCTGGTCGTATTCTTGCTCCAGATCTCGCCACAGATGCAGATCGCCCCAGCTCAACAATCATCGAATATCCCCTGCAAGCTGACTTCACTCACAAAATTCTTCTTCATTGCAGAACTTTAACCAGTAACTGAAAACAATCAAATCCATTTAGTCACCACCTCGTCATCAACGCAGAAACATGACACGAACAAAAATCCAATCAGGAACAATTCACTAAAATATGTGAACTAAATGGACGTTCATTCCCATCAAAGCCTTCCTCGCCCCCCATCATAAAGTGGTCGCCGCACAATTCATTTTTCTCAACGTTTCGTACTCCGCAATGTTCTCGCAACAATAGAACGCTTTGCTTCTGATCCGGTGGCAACATCGCGATCTGATCATCTGTCAATTGCAACACTTGCATGATCAGCGCTGCCTGAAAAAGGATAAACAGGAGTTAAGCTTTCTCTAATCCCACAGTTTGCCCGAATGGAATACTGTCACCTTTTCTTGGTTACCTCCAGCCGCAAGTTGACGGACGCGATGGAGCCGCTGTCTGCGGTACCAAAGGTGTCTGCAACGTACACAGATATGATATTGTACAGTATGGGGCGGGGCGAAGAACACAAGACCTCTGCAAAATGTATGTTGCCCTGGTCACTTATACGATCGAGAATAGATCCTGAGGCCCCAAACGGCGCCCGAGCTGGCGGTCCCGGCAGCTGCCCTTGCTGACCTGGCATGAATGCACCAGCTCCCGACATCCCCATAAAACCGGCCCCCATCGCTGGTGGAAATCCGCTGCTATAATCAATATCTAAAAATAGAAGAAAATGCCAACACACGAATCATCATTCAAAATTGTCTACTCACCACCACCCGCAGGAGCACTGGCTACTGGGCCCGCCGGAGGTCGCATCAGTCCTCCAAGCATCGACGAAGGTGCCATAGTGGGCCCACTCGCAACAGTGCCACAGCTCATCGGTGCAACCATGCCCTGAAACAATGTTCATAACCACTCAAAGTCCCATCACTCCTAAACGCGGCCTTACCTGAGGCATGATCGGCGGCACCTGTTCTGTCTCTCCATGCAGCATGGTAATGGCCACTTGCGGATCGACGATACGCATCACCACTTGCGCTTAAAGCAAAGCGTATGCCAACTGCGGATTTTGTAGGAGCATATTGCGGGCTTCATTCGGGTTGGTTTGAATACACAGCTGCAACAGGCCCAGAATCACGCAAGGGTATGCCCAGCTTGGTTGGCTAAAACGTTCTCATGGAGTCCAGTTCTCAACGTTCTAATTGAACCAGGCGAGCGTGGCGGAGCGAACGTGAAGCAAGCACTTTAGGCTGCTATCACAACATGGCTTTTGGAGCACGGCAGTCGAACGATGATTCAACAAAATCGTGGAGTATTTGAGGCATATTTCATGTCTTCTAGGACAAGCGACGAAGATTTCTGGATGAGTACTTATTCCCATACGGAGGCTCAAAATTTGGATAGCCGCAGTTTCTCAAAACTGATGATGGGGGAAACGACATGGTGGGGAAATCGTCTCAGTGAGGAAACGTGGCATGTCTCAGTGAGTCGTTTTGTAGGAAGCCGGCTGTGGCTTCCTCAGAGCTATTGCGAAATACGAAGCAACCCACGCTAGAGAGCAGTCCTTTACTAGCCACCTAGCGGGATCACGCACGAAACAACCACACACGAGCACACACAAAGCAATAACTGACCCAGTCACTCATGAGACGGCACGACGCCGAGCTGACAGGAAACAGGAAACAGGCTAGACAGGCAGACTAGGGTGCGGCCACAGGGCGGCAAGCAAGATACTTGGCCATGTCACTGGCATACATCCAATAAAGATGGGGGGTGTCTTCCTAACATAGAAAAGAGCACTCAAAGGCATAAGCTATGGCACTCATTGACATGGAATGATGCATTTCACAACAGTACACCCATCACATAGCTATCTTGCCAACCTCAGTGGACCTTCACTGTCCACGCGCATAAGCTCACTGGTCTAGCATAAAGCACAAAAGATAAGGCTCATAACACATATCCCATCAACCACAACACCGATTAGACTCAATGAGCGGGGCTCAACTCAGTTCAAAACCTTCTACAAAGCTTACACACACTGGCAAGGTTCCAAATCAAAACATTTCACACATCAAAAATACCACCACAAAACACCTCTTATCACCTCCACAATCACCACTCCAAACTCCTCACCAACAATCCACTACCGAAATATCCATTCCACACACACTATCCAACACCAATACCAACACTAACAGTACACCCATCACTGCCGGCTTGTACCTGAGCAGGATGGCTAAGACACGATAAGAGATAACGCACAAAGGCACTGATGAGATATGATAACACCATCTACCATAGTCAAATACTGAACCTGCCAAAAATGACCTATCAAAATGCACACTACCCACGTAAGGGCTATATATGGCGCACACGATATGTACAGTGATCCCTATGGCCGAATAAAAATGAAAATGAAAAAGTTAAGAAAAACACAACACAGCAAACACACCAAATCCGATAACCTGCAGGCCCTGATATGGCACTGCTACTGCTCTCCAACACATACGACTTACTCGCTACCCCATGGCGGCGGAGTATACGAGGGCGATCGCACGCTCTCCGACCCATCGTCTTCCTCCATTTCTTCCCCCGATTGTCGCTCCTCCACTAATACTGTATCGTCCAAAGCATCCTCCAAACCCACTGCAGCCGGGGGCTGAGGACGCTGACTTTCCTCCAATCCGGTATCCATAGGGGTTGGTTGTTGCTGCACGTTAGGTCCGACATTCTCTCGATTGGCTTGCTGTTCGCGGGGCGACACAGCAGACGGGGCACTTTGATCTTGCACATCACCAACCGTCAAATATTTCTGCTGATAACGCTCCAAAATCGCTGTCGCTTCTGGCATGCCAATAATCAAAATTCGTGAAGTCCTAATCCATGAGCTGCAAATACAATGGCAGCGAATACTTATTCCTAAATTGGCGATTTAACATTACAATTCGAGCATTTGAAAGTAACTATTTCGATGACCACTGCAACCTTGATGCTTCATCGACAGGCAGCGGGGTCGCAGCAGAGGCACCGCTGTACTCACAATAATCGAATTCATGCCATACTAGAAAATAGTGATGCAAATCGGAACTAATACGCAATCAGAATAATCAAAGATTTGACGCAAGGCAAAATAGAGCAATAATCGTGACGAAAATAAACTGTTCTATGCAAAACTACTGGGCGGATACGATACGATGGGCGATGATACTCAGATACTCGAAATACTGGGGCGAAAATTCGACGAAATAGCAAAAAGGGCAAAATGGGGCGAAAAAACATTCTACTTTGACGAAAAACTTCTTACTCGGGACGAGAGACAAATTTAGACTATGGCTGTGGGCTGGAATCATACTATAGGGCTCGGGCAGTTCATACATAAGGCATAAGGGCAAAATTCTAATAAACAGGTATCTGGGCATGGCTAAGGTAGGACGGGCTTGATATACTCATAAACATAACAAAACTATCAGACAACACGCAAAAAATAGCTACTCGACACGCCTCGTAGTCAATAAACAAACAAAAACTCAGCCGACCGCTCTGGCCGGCTGCGCACATCCACAGTGCGCCTTGCGCAAATCGACGGCACGGCGTCGATGCGCACCGAGACTGGCGCACACTGGCGACCAATCAGAATCGAGGGGCGGGGCCGACACTGCGCTACACCCCACCCCACGACGACTATGAGCTATGAATACTGGGCTATCGACGAAAAATACTTGACGATGAAAACTTTGAGCTATGGGCAATAAGCTGACAATTAGCAATTAGCAATTAGCAATAATGACGCAATTCGCAGGCGGGGCCCGACCGACGCACTCAGTGCACTGCAGATGCACTGAGAGACCAGAATCGCACGCGCAGCCACATCTGGCCTGGCCAGTACCAGATGGGCGCGCCCAATAGATCGACGTTGGCTAGTTCTGAGGCGACTTGATCGGCGCCGGCCGAGCGGGGCCGAACGAACAAAACACAAAGCAAAAACACACGCTATCTCACGCAGGCATCCGGCCGCTAGCAAAAGGGGCCGTGAGACACTCAAACTCTAGCACAAAAACAGGAAACTATGCGCTGCACACAAAACAAGGGCAAAAAGAAGAAACAGCTCATACGAGGCTATTTCTGACTTCAAAAAGAGGGCGTACATACTAAGCAAAAAGAAAGGCTAAGCTGAGGCGATGACGAAAACAGGCGGGGTCCAGACACTTAGATAAATTATCAGTCACTTAGATAAAATTTTGACACAAAATATACCAACGAATTTTACGTGAAAAATTTTAAATACGATCTACCATGGGCTGGGCCCGAAGCCAAAACCCAAAAACACACGGGGCAAAATCGGGAGAAAAACCAAAATCAAGGGCATATCCAAGGGTGTCACAGGCTGGGCCTGAACACCATACCTCGTCCACGTTCCGTAGTCAATCCGAGATAACGTCAGCCGTCGACGTAGACGAGGCTGACGATTCCAAATTCGGGTCTGGCAATTTCTTGTCTTGACGGACCATTTCTTGATCGGCTAACTCAATGGCTTGCTTGTAATCCTTCCCAGAGCTGCTGAATGACGATCGATATTCACGATAATCGAACACTTTGCCTCTGGCGGCAGCAAATAGACGATTCGAACCAGTGAAAAATCGCACAGCTCGCTTACTCTCATTCCATCCTTTCGACTGACGAATCAATTCGGCATCCATCGAATCTGGTGACACGATCACCGCTGGGAGCGGATGCCGACTATCCGAATAATAGAAAACCCACACCACACGTCCTGGTGTAGCTAAGTTGTCTGGCAAAGGCTCGGCCATAATCGTTTTCCTTCCCAACTTGATTCTCTTCTTCCCCTGCTTAGGCGATGACACTTCGTATTTCTTCTGCTGTTCCGGTTCCTTTCGCAGGCCTGGGGGGCCATGAGCTCTCGCCTTCGGCATACTGTAACCGCTCGGCTCGTTCGCCACTTTCGCTTTCAAACGCGCACTTCGACGAACTGCTGGCATAGGCGACTTACTCATAGCAATGGCTGATTTCTTCGCTTCCATTTCTCCATCCGATGACGGGTCTGACTGGTCTTGAGATGGGACCATCGTCGCATCACTGTCGATTTCTGAATCACTGGACTCCCAAGCACTCGTATTCTCGCGATCTTCATCATACG